>UCOK01008866.1:0-80816 GCA_900474325.1 Synergus umbraculus
ATCTTTTTTTGATAATTTTATATTTTTATGAAATTTTGAATTTCATAATCTTTATTATTTTTGAAATTTTATAATTTTGAGAATTGTAATTTTGGAAAATGTTTAGATCCTTGCCAGTTTCGTACCAATACTGGCCTTGAAGTTGGCATGAGTCCGCAGATCCAGTGCTGGTATTTTTTTTATTACTGTACAAAGCCAGTACTAGGTCGATTCTGGACTGCCGATATTGGAATTTGCATTTGATAGAGTACTGACCCAATGGTAAAGTTAGTACTACGCCAGCTATGGCTACCCAATATTGGCACATTACAAAAAAAATGTAAAAATCGGCTCTACCATGTAATTTCCACTTGGGTATTCCGCATTCCTGATTCGTCGTGTAAGTATCGATAGTGATTTTCGACAATCGATACTTGCCGAATTGTAATTTTCGCGTAAATTGAATTTGAAAGTTTGAATTTGAAATTGGAATTTGAATTTGGAATTTTTTGGAATTTTTAAAGATTTCATGAGAGATAATGGGATTCTAAATGTTATCGTAGAATTTTTAAGATTTTCAAGAAGTTTCTGGGAAGTTTTAGAATTTTTAATGACTCTGATTAAATTTCAATCGTACTTCAAGGTACTTTTATAATTTTAAAATATGTATGTTGTGAGATTTAAATAAGGAATTTTAAACTTTATAGGGTATTTTATTGAGAAATTTCAAAAGATTTTTTATGATTTTTAAAAGATTATGTAGAATTTACAAAGATTTCGAAGTTTTTCGTAAAATTTTAAGGGATTTTAAAATCTTTATAAGAGTTTTATGAGGTTTTAAGGAATTTTACAAGATTTCTAATAATTTTAAGTGATTTTGAGAGATTTTTCTGATATTTAAATGATTTTGTGAGATTTTTATGTAATATTTATAAGGGATATAAAAGATATAAAGAGATTTTAAATTTTACCGTAAAATTTCAAGAATTTTTTTGGGAATTTGAAGAGATTTAAAAATTTTGTCATGGAATTTCAAAAGGTTATTAAGAATTTTTAGAGATTTTCATGAATTTTAATATGGATTTCAGTAGATTTATGAGTGTGAAAATTTCTCTGGAATTTGTAAGAATTTCATGGGAAATAATCTCTAAAAATTTCTATTTTTAGAGATTTTCACTAATTTTAACATAGATTTCCAGAGACTCATAATTTTGAAGGTTTTTATGTGCATTTTTAACGATTTTAAAGTGATTTTTACGAAATTGAAGAGATTTTTAGAATATTAAAACAATTTTGTAGAATTGTATGGGATTTTAGGATATTTCGTGAAATTTTAAGAGACTTTAAAAGGTTTGTAAGAATTTAATAAAGTTTTATGAGATTTCTAATAATTTTAAGTGATTTCAAGAGATTTTTCTAATATTTAAACGGCTTGATGAGCATTTTAAAGGATTTCATTGGATTTGAATTGTTATCATTGAATTTAAAAGAATCTCAAGAAGTTTTTGAAAATTTTAAGAGATTAAAAAATAAAATATAATAAATTATATAATATTGAATAAGAACGTAAATGCGCGCGCGGATAAATATAAGATCTATGCATTATTTTCTTTGTTATTTAAAATGTGCTTTTAATTCATTTTTTAAGATTAATTCTACATAATGATGATATTTTTCATATACTTTCCTTACGTTTTTGTTATTTAAATCCATAATGATGACCAATTATCAACTTTCTTAGAAATTCCTTAGTCTGAATTCATTTTTCTGCAGTGATAATGATTTATAGTGTCTTTTTTCTTATTGATAAAGTTGCTTGTCGCTGATTCTGGCAGTGACGTTAGTTTGATCACGTTGTAAATTATGCGTACTGTATAAATAAATTAAGGGGAAGAACCGATGAAGATAAGAAGGTGGTGGATGATGATTACTATAGTCACAATTAAATACAATTGTCTGGTCGCGTATTACATTGCATAATCTTGGTTTGACGAAGGCGGCCAGAAAAGCGATAAAAGGGACAATTGTTGAACCGGCACGATGAGATATCTCCTATCTTGAATAAGAAAATTAGGTTAGCTTCGTTTAATAGCATTATCGCGTTCACATATATAATTTACAATATGATTTTTAAGAGGCGCATGAATATTCCCGAAATTTCAATTGGCATCAATTTCATTTTCACCAAAAATGAAGTTAAATATAAATTATGACAATTCGAGTAAATAGAAATTAGACTGAATGAAAATTAGGATTATTAAAAATTATAGTCAGTGGTTTTTAGGTAGCTTCATTTTTGGTGTAAATAAAATTTATATCACTTGAAAACAAGAACTGAAAGTGTCTACAGCTTAAATCAGTTTTTGGTCTTAATTTAAGTTTAAGTCAGTTTTTAGTTTTGTTTTAAGACTAAGAAATCTTAAAACAAAACTTCTTAGTCTTAAAACAAAACTGAAAACTGACTTAAACTTAAATTCAGCCTAAAAATTGATTTAAGCTGCAGACACTTTAAAGTTCTTGATTTTTCTGCGTATTTATTTAAAAAACCCTTTAATTTGGACAGAAAAAACAAGAGCTGAAAGTGTCTACAGCTTAAATCAGTTTTTAGGCTGAATTTAAGTTTAAGTCAGTTTTTAGTCTTGTTACAAGATTATGAAGTCTTGTCTTAAGATTTCTTAGTCTTAAAACAAAACTAAAAACTGACTTCAACTTAAATTAAGCCTAAAAACTGATTTAAGCTGTAGACACTTTCAGTTCTTGTTTTTTTCTGTCCAAATTAAAGGGGGTTTTAAATAAACACGCAGAAAAATCAACAACTGAAAGTGTCTGCAGCTTAAATCAGTTTTTAGGCTGAATTTAAGTTTAAGTCAGTTTTTAGTCTTGTTTTAAGTTTTCTTAGTCTTAAAACCAAACTAAAAACTGACTTAAACTTAAATTCAGCCTAAAAACTGATTTAAGCTGTAAACACTTTCAGGCCTTGTTTTTTCTGTATATTTATTTTAAAACCCCTTTAATTTGTCAAAGTAAGCTGGTTTAAACTTGAAAAATGGGGAAGAATAACTGAAAAGAATTTTGCAATACCCTTAGAACAATTGCCGCCAATTATTTTCAATCTCGCTCTAGAACATTGTACGAGGTCATTTGTAAGTTGAGTAAATTGGGCTTTAGCTTGATTAAGGATTAGAAGTCAGTGAGATTGCAAATGAATGAGTGAATGAATGAATGAATTCCTGTCAACGAAATTGAAATAAGTTCATTATTCAGGTTTTGAGAGACAATTTGATGAGTACTTTTGATGATCAGTTGACGAAAAAGGACATCATTTTCAAGCGTGATTTAAATGTACGCTAGCTCTTATCCCAGACATTTCTTACGTCATATTCTTGTTGCGCAAGTTACGTTGGTTTTCAATGGTAAATGTTAACCTCGTTTCACGACGTCATTGCCAATGTAAGACTTAAATAACGACGATTTTAAAAATTGAGAAACTTGTACGACTTGATAAAAAAATACTTTTTTTTATCAAGTCGTACAAGTTAGTAATTTATGATTTCTTGGCCATTAGCATGCAGGATATGAATGAAAGCAATTATATTATCAAATAATACATATAAGAGAATTTAATTTCAATGCGTGGATGACATCATTTTTCAATAATGAACCAACCATATAGTTTTGTGCTGATTGTATGCAGGGTCAATCAAGTTCAAAGGGTCATCAATTCAGATTTGTCCTTTACAGTTTATCTGTATAACATGTATGTTCCTTTCATTATTTTCTGTGATTATTTTCTTCCTTTCAAATAAATCAGTCCAGACATTATTCCCATGTCTAATTATATCAATTATTTGTGAGATTATTTTCATGTCTTCAGTGAAATAGGGATAAAAATATATAATATATGAATATTTTTAATGTTTTACAGCAAAATTATACGTTAAGAGGGATACCTCAGCACAGAGGTGACATTGAGAGACTTCCAGGTGGGGACGATAATGAGGACTATGATCCCTCTTATCAACCCGAGAGAAACGATGCTGATTATGATGGTAATTATTGTATAAATTTTGAATAGAAATTTTAAACAATAGTTTTAGAGAAATTTTTAATACAAGTTCTGTATGGAAATTTTAAACATTAAGGGTGTTGGAGCCATGTTCAGAATCTGTGTTATTTTTGTCGTATTGCATATATAAATTTTATATTTTATTTAACAGATTTTAGAAACTTTCCAAAGATTTCAAAGGGTTATAAAGAATTTCCAGGCATTCTTTGAAATTCTTTGGGTTTTTAATGATTTCAAGAGATTTTCAATAATTTTAAAAGGTTTGAGGAGGTTTCTAGGAATTTAAAGGGATTACAAAAGATTTGTATAATATTTAAAAGATTTTGTGGAATTTTACAAAATTTTAAGAGATTTTTACGTATTTCAAAGGATTTAAAAGTTTTTCATGGAATTATAAAGGATTTTAAGAAACTTGGAACAGTTTTCAGAAATTTAAAGGGATTATAAATATTCTCATGGATTTTTAAAGGATTTTAAAAGACTTTTAAGAATTTTAAGATATTTTGATTTTTTTAAAGTGATTTTAAGGGATTGATTGAAATTTTAAAGAACCTTACTAGATTTTTATGATTTATGAAAGATTTTCTAAAATTTTATGGAATGTCAAGAGGTTTTCAAGAATTTTAAGAGATCTTTACGTATTTTTAGAGATTTTAAAGTTTTTCGTGGAATTCGTAAAAATTTAAAGAAATTTTGACATTTTTAAAATGTTTCTAAGAAATTTAAATATTCTTTGTGGAATTAAAAAAAATTTCAAAAATTTTTTTGATTTTTAAAGGATTTTGTGAGGTTTTTGTTTTCAAGAATTTTTATTTACAAATTTTAAGTGATTTTGAAGAAATTTCAATAGTATTATTATTGAAAATTTGTACGCATTTTTAATACTTTTTTGTCACGGAAATTTGTTTAAAAGTCAGGGAAATGTCAGGGAAATTGAATAATTGAATCTTGTGGCCACCCTGTCATTTTACTCAATAAATATTAAATTTGAAATTTTTTCCCTCTGTAGAATTATTCACTTTTTAATTAGAATTATACACACAGAGCGAGAAAATATAAAATATTTTTTAAGTAAAGTGAAAATATTTAATTTTGAAGTTAGATTTTGAATTCTTCATTTTATGCAAAAAGTATCGAAATTAAATATTTTTTCGCTCTGTACGCAGTTTTATATTTGAAGAAAGATTAGTGCTACAGAGCGAAAAAATATTTATTTATAATTTTCGTTGAATGAAATGGGGAATAGAATTTTGAGCTTAACACTTGGGCCCAACGCCCTTAAAGAACAAAAATTTTCTCCCCAAGTCTGTTAAATATATTTGTTGAATTAATTTATTTAAAAACAATTTTCAGATCTACCCGAGAGGAATTACAATTCATACAGGACTGGATCTTGGAACCGATCAGAAGATCCTTACGGCAATAATAACAGAGAATCAACATATGACGAAACCAAAACATATGACGGTTCATATGGATCTGGGGGCTCATATGGTGATCGGGGTACCGGCCGAGGACCCCAAGGAGCTTCACAATATGGCCAGGATCGCTACCCCACAAAAAATGGCGGACCAGATGATGCTGGAGGTAGATACGCCATTTATCCAGTTCCTGGAGAGACAAGAAATTGTTCCGGAAGTGGGTGCTGTGCTCCTAAATGTTATGCCGAGAAAGGATCAAGGGTAAAAATTCTAATAAAACTTAGAATAATCAAAATATTGGAACTATTTAATAGCGCTAATTATTTTTAAACTTCTTCAATATTATCCTTCGATTCCACTTTCACTCAAAAAGCAACTTTGAATTTTGAAACATTATATTTTAAATAATTAATTAATTTTTGTAAATTATTAATTAATTTTCTTTATTTGTATAATCACTTTTTATATAATCCCTGTCTAATATCTGTTCCTGCCCATTTAAAATTATTTTTCACTTTTAGGGTCCACCTGGAATTCCTGGATCTCCAGGTCCAAGGGGTCAAACTGGATTTCCTGGTATAGAAGGTCTTGTGGGTCAAAAAGGTGATAAGGGAGACCCAGGTCCTCAGGGACCAAGAGGATACAAAGGAGACCGGGTAAAATTTTGAAAATACTTCAGTAGTTCTAAAAAAATGATAAAAAAGTTATTTTTAAATATTTATTTTTGTATATTTAAATTCTAGGGTATGACTGGTATTCCTGGATATCCGGGAATTGACGGAGTTCCAGGCGCCCAGGGTCCTCCGGGAAATCCAGGTCTGCCGGGTCGTGATGGTTGCAACGGAACTGACGTAAGTTTCTAATTTTAATCTAATTTAAATTTAATTCAATTTATGTTTTATTTTATTTATTAATTTTTAAGGACGATTTTCATTCAATTTTGTCTCTTATTTTTAGGGTTTACCGGGTATTCATGGACGTCCTGGAGAACCAGGTCCACGTGGTCTTCCTGGAGCCACAGGACCCAAAGGAGATAAGGGTCAATCAGCTTATGTTGGAGTAATTCCTGTTGGAGAAAAGGGAGAACCTGGACTTGATGGAGTTCGAGGTTCCCCCGGAAATCCGGGACCAGAAGGACCTCGAGGTCCTCCTGGTGTGAAAGGAGAACGCGGACAATATGTACGTATATTTAAACTTAAGGGTAGCGATCTCAAGTATTAATCTCAAAATTATATTTCAAAAGTTTGCCTAGTAAATATTTAAAAATTTTTTGGCTTATTTTAAGTAAACTTTTGTTAGCTTTTAACTGATTATAAGTAAGAATGTAATTCTGACCGGTAGTGTATTTCTAATATTCCTTGAGTAAAATATCAAAATTGAATTTCGAGTTTTGAACTTGAAGTCAAGGTCCTTAATTCAAAGTTAGGAAGGTTTTAGATCAGAGAAAAATTTTTTATTCAAATAATTAATAATTTTATTTTTATGAAATAGGGTGCACCAGGACCTATGGGACCAAAAGGAGATAAAGGTCATATGGGACTAGGATTTGAAGGACCTAAAGGAGACAAAGGACAAAGGGGTCCACCAGGACCTCCAGCGACAATATCTCCATTTACTGGATCTCAAACTTCATCTAAAGGATTACCTGGAGATGCAGGACCAAAAGGAGACAGAGTCAGTATTTCTCAAAATTTGAATTTTTTTTCTGCACTTCATAGAAGTTTGAGTTCATGTAATAATCATCTAGATGTTATTGAATATTTCTTTTGAAACCACTTTTTTTAAAAATTTATTTCATATATAAATAACAAAAAATTTAATTATCAATGTTACAAATCTAAAATTGGTCTAAAAGTGCATTACGTAATAAATATTCACTTACTTTTACTTATTTTTAATTTTTTTCTGTCTTTATAGGGCGACAGAGGTTTGGAAGGACCACGAGGAGAACCAGGTCCACCGGGAGATTATGGATTACCTGGAGTCGCTGGAATGAAAGGAGAGAAGGGTCTTCCTGGAGCTCCAGGAGTTCGAGTATGTTTTACTTACTTTTCTTTAGAAGACGAATTTTCCACCCAATTTATCAACAATTTTAAATAATAGAAATGGATATTATGATGAGATAAAATTTTTTATGAGCATAATTTTTTTATTTTATTCAATCAGGGTAGGGACGGATTCTCTGGTCCCCCAGGTCCTATTGGTCTTAAGGGTGACAGAGGTTACGATGGTATACCTGGACTTGATGGACGACCTGGAGCTAAAGGAGAGCCTGGAAAAGATGGACCTATGGGTATTTCTGGTATCAGAGGACCTCCGGGACCACCTGGTGTAAGTATAAAAATATTTTTCTTTTATTTAAGGATATTGAAACTAATTTTTTACTTCAAAACTAGATTTCCTCATTTTACTCAATAAATATTATAATTAGATATTTTTTCGCTCTACAGACAAATTTATGTTGCTAAAAAAAGTAGCGCTATAAAAAAAAATATATCTAATTATATTATTTGATAAGTAAAATGAAGAAAACGAATTTTGTAGTAGGAGCTTGGTTTTAACTTTGAATACCTTTAAAAAATAATTTTCTGAATAGGGAGGAAATTAAAGACGTGTATTTTTTTTAATCATTTTAGGGTGGTAAAGGAAGACCCGGACCACCGGGCGAGAAAGGACCCATGGGATTCCCAGGTCCGGTTGGACCTAGAGGATCAGATGGATACCCCGGACAACCTGGAGCTCGAGGACCGATTGGTATTCAAGGAGGTCCAGGACTGCCGGGAATTCCTGGTCCCGAGGGGCGGCCAGGGGAAAAAGGAACAAAAGGAGAATCTGGTCTTCCCGGATTTCCGGGACAAACTGGACCTCGTGGATTTGATGGAGCCCCAGGGCTTCCTGGACTCAGAGGTCCGCCTGGAGAAAAGGGATTATCGATCATTGTAGGTCTTATTTAATCATAAGATTTATGTCTCTAGGTAAAAATTGTTTTTATTGGATTTTTTGCTAATTAAAAGTTCATATTGCAAATTAGGGACCTAAAGGAATGGATGGTCTTCCCGGAAATGATGGAGCTAAAGGACAAAAGGGAGAAAGAGGATATCAGGGTCTGAGAGGATTACCAGGAGATTCTTTGGAAGGAATACCGGGCTCACCCGGAGCTCCTGGAATGCCTGGAGAAATTGGACCCCCTGGAAAAGATGGAATGAATGGATTCCCTGGTTTACCTGGACCCAAGGGTGATATTGGAGGACGTTGTCAAGATTGTAGTCCGGGTTATCCTGGTGCCAAAGGAGATAGAGGGTTGGATGGGCTTCCTGGACTCGCTGGACTTCGAGGTCCACCTGGAGAACTTGGACCACCTGGCGAACCTGGAATTGACGGAAATCCTGGACTTCAAGGGCCTCCAGGTCCCCCTGTAAGTTTCTTTATAGAATGCATAAGAATATTGAAAGTCCGCAACACATGAAGTTTTGTTATAATTTTAATTCAATTAATCGTAGGGAAAAGATGGTATGAATGGATTACCTGGACAACAAGGACAACCTGGATCACCTGCAATTATTCCGTTGAACTTATTAAAAATGGAGAAGGGAGACAAGGGAATTCGGGGAGATACTGGTCGAATGGGACCTTTCGGTCCTGAAGGACCTATGGGAGAAAAGGGACTTCAAGGTCTCCCAGGATTTCCGGGTGCTAAAGGAGATGTCGTACGTAAAAATCCTTTGAGATTTTTAAAAAATAAAAGATAAACTTAATAATAAATGCTATATAATAATTTTGTGTTCTTTTTTAGGGTCAACGGGGATTCCCCGGATCAGATGGTATGCCTGGAAGACCTGGTGCTCCAGGATGGAAAGGTGAAAGAGGTTTGAGCGTTAAAGGAGAGCCTGGAGAACCAGGTAGACCAGGAGTGAATGGGCCAAAAGGTGATCCTGGTCCCGGAGGACACAAGGGAGAACCTGGTTTGTTAAATTTATTATTACTTCTTTTCTTTTCCTTTCCAAATTATCTGCAGTTTTATAATTTTTTTCCCTTTTAATTTAAGGTGAGTGTGCACCATGTAACATCACGGAAGGATTGAAAGGTGAACGTGGAGAACGTGGTGATAAAGGAGAGCAAGGACCTGCTGGTAGGGATGGACCTCCTGGAGACAAAGGAGACCTTGGACCACGGGTAAATTTTCAATTTATGTTAAAGTACTTAATCTCTTCAAACTTGCAGACTTTACAACGTCTCAGTTATAGAATCATCTGCAGATAAAATATTTTATATCTAAACCGATATCGATATTATACTTTATATTTTTGATTCTAGTGGCTTTTCCAATCTCTCTGGAAATCCATAGCAAATTTTGAAAAGTTCTTAAAATTGACAAAAAAAAGTCGACAGTTTTTCTGAAAATTTTGGGACTGAATTTTCTCAAAAAGGCCAGGCTTTTTTTCCTTGATATTTTATCTGCAAAGGTTTCTATTACTTGAAAGTGTTGTATGTAGATAGAAATAAATTCCCGAAAACTGCTTAATGACCAAAATCCTCCTTGACAGGGATTCCCTGGTGCAGTTGGTTCCATTGGACCCCCCGGACCTCCAGGAATTAGAGGAGAGCCAGGTAAAAATATAAAATACCTTTTTATTTTCTAGGATTTCATATTTCAAAAAATAGTAGTTTTTGCAATTTTCATAATTGATTCCAGGACCGAGAGGAGAAAAGGGAAATCTTGGACCAATTGGTTTCCCTGGTGAGGATGGTTTAGAAGGTCCTAGAGGTTTCCCAGGACCTGCCGCCCCGAAAGGTGTTAAGGGAGAACCTGGTATTTCTGTGAAAGGCAGTCCTGGTTTC
Organism: Synergus umbraculus; assembly: GCA_900474325.1. Lineage (NCBI taxonomy): Eukaryota > Metazoa > Arthropoda > Insecta > Hymenoptera > Cynipidae > Synergus > Synergus umbraculus. Next base: position 10,306 of record UCOK01008866.1, read on the forward strand.
CCCGGTCCACCAGGAGTGAAAGGAGAGAGAGGATTGCCAGGACCACCAGGAAAAGATGGACCAGTGGGACCAGCTGGTCTGCCAGGATTTAATGGAGAAAAGGGAGACAGTGGAGTGCCTGGATTAAATGGTCTTCCTGGAGCACCCGGAGAAAAAGGAGACACTGGTCCAATTGGTCCAATGGGTCCTCCCGGAGTTCCTGGAATGCCTGGAAGCGAAGGAGTTAAAGGTGAACCTGGATTAACTGGTGCACCAGGTAGAGCAGGTCTTCCTGGATTCCCCGGAGCGAAAGGAGATCGAGGTGAACCAGGTATCGACGGACCGAAAGGATATCCAGGACGAAGAGGAGCTCCGGGTATCCAAGGAATTCCAGGTGTTGAAGGACAGCCCGGATTGAAGGGAGAAAGAGGTCCTAAAGGAGATTTAGGATTCCCTGGACCCCCCGGCATGGAAGGAAAACCTGGAAGAACTGGTTTGCCAGGATTAAAAGGAGATTATGGCTTGCCAGGTCTTGATGGTTTACCAGGACCTATTGGATTGGAAGGATTGAAGGGAGATACAGGACCTCCTGGTTTCCCGGTAAGAATTCATTGCTTTTACTGATACCTAAACTGATACCTACTTACCTTGTAGACTATTTAATTCATCGGATCAATCCAAACCATTTCAAATCCAATAAAAACACTTTTTAATTGTTCAGGGAAGAAAAGGAGAACCAGGACAGGTTTCAGAAAAGGGTCAAAAAGGAGAAGTTGGTATGCCTGGAATTCGTGGTCCTATGGGTCCTCCTGGTAGAGATGGATACGATGGATTAAAGGGTGAGCCAGGACCAGCTGTATTTGGATTGGATGGAAAGCCGGGAGAGAAGGGAGAACCTGGATATCCTGGAGCCCCAGGTTTGGACGGTCTTCAAGGAGAAAAGGGTGACACTGGAGTCAGTGGATTCCCTGGAGAAAAAGGAGCTAGGGTGAATAAATGTTTTCAAACAGTGATGATAAAAAAACCTCTCCTGTGGACACTTAATTATATTTTATTATTTTAGGGATACCCTGGACCCGTGGGAGAACCCGGAACACCTGGAATTGACGGTTTGCCCGGTGAACGTGGTGACACTGGACCTGTGGGTTCACCTGGATTCCCAGGACTTGACGGTGACGTTGGACTTCCTGGAAGACCTGGTCTTGATGGAGTGAAAGGAGATCGAGGACCAATAGGTAACTTCTTCAACTTACTTAACTGTTTCTATGAATGGTTTCTGAATTATTTTATTAATTTAAAAATCGAATTTCCTATCCTCATTGGTAATCGTTAGTTTCATTTGCCTTTAATCTTTCCAGGACCTTCCGGAGTCATTGGAGATTTTGGATTAGAAGGAGAGAAAGGAGATCGAGGTCCTCCCGGTTTGACAATAAATGTTAAGGGAAACAAAGGTGAACCTGGCCTTCCAGGTCTTCCTGGAGCAGTTGGAATAAAGGGAGACAGAGGATTCCAGGGTGCTACTGGATTTACTGGGGAGAAGGGTGACAGAGGAGCCCCTGGATTAATTGGAAATCCTGGACCTCACGGTCCAGTTGGACCCAAAGGCAAGTATATATTATATATTACAATAAAGTGGTAAAGATAAAAATTCAAACAGAGCAACTACCAATAATTTTGTGATATTCTTCAGGTGACCATGGCCCAGAAGGTCTTCCCGGACTTCCAGGATTGACAGTGAAGGGAGAAAAGGGATTGCCAGGACTTCCAGGCAAGCATGGAAGAGAAGGATTCGCCGGATTGCCTGGAGAAAAGGGAGACACTGGATTACCCGGATTGCCTGGACAAAGGGGAGATCGTGGTCCTCTTGGGCCAATTGGTCCTCAGGGCGAGAAAGGAGATTTAGGTCTTTCCGGACCACCAGGATTACCAGGACGCGATGGCGCTCCGGGACTTGAAGGAATGCCTGGTTTACCAGGAGATAGAGGATCTAAGGGAGACCAAGGACCTCCTGGACTGTACGGTGCACCTGGACAGAAGGGAGACCAAGGAATTGCAGGTGACAAAGGCTTTTAGTTAAAAAGGAAATTAAAGATAAGAGAATTAAATGTAAGATTTTCAATCGGATTTAAATTATACCTTGTGTATTATTAATTAGGTTTGAATGGTTTGGATGGCATTCCTGGCGAAAAGGGTGATCGAGGATGGGATGGTCCGGAAGGAATTCCAGGTTATCCAGGTGAAAAAGGTGATAAAGGCTATACTGGAATTCCTGGTTTGGTGGGACCAATTGGTTATCCTGGTATCAAGGGAGAAAGGGGTGAAGATTGCGAAACTATGCCTCCTGGACCTAAAGGAGATCGAGGTTATCCAGGTAAGAGTTTACTTATTAACACGAAGAAGAATAGAATTCAGATTGTTTGAAAATTGAGCATATTTTGTAAATAATTTTCTCTCATTATTTAAAAATAGGACAACCCGGAACACCTGGATATCCAGGAGAGAAAGGAAATGTTGGACCAGCTGGATTCGCTGGAAGGGATGGTGCTAAGGGAGAAATTGGATTCATTGGACCCCCCGGATCTCCTGGACTTCCGGGAAAACCAGGTCTGGATGGCCCTGTGGGACCACCTGGACTTGACGGACAGCCTGGATTCCCAGGTCCTAAGGGAGAGCAAGGTGCCCCTTGTGACATTACTCCTGACTACTTGACTGGAATCTTATTAGTCAAGCACAGTCAAAGTCAAATTGTGCCCACTTGTGAACGAGGTCATATTCAATTGTGGGAAGGGTACAGTCTTCTCTTTACTGATGGAGATGAGAGGGCCCATTCGCAGGACTTAGGTAAGTAGATTAAATAATTACTGAAAAAAACTTCAAGAAAATGAAAATTAAGTTTCATGATTATATCAAGATATGGAAATTCACTGAATATTCTATGAAGTATTTGAGATATTCATACATAAAACAAAAGGAAATTTTTCTGACTCCAGAAATTTGCATCTAGACTTCATCACAACAAAAATTCATCATCAATTTTTTCAGAATTTCTAGTTTGTCCAGTTTTAGTTCTTCAAATTTAAAATTCTTCTTTTCTTTTAGTAAGAGTCAAAAAATACTACATAGATATCAATATTTAATTAATTAATAGATATAAATTTGGTTTAAGTTTGAGACATCTACTAAATTAGACGAATTTTTTTTTTCATCAAAGATTTCTCATCAAGAATTAAGGATATTGCTTGGAAAAACATTCTCCATACTTTATGTTTTAATAAATAAATTATTTTGTGAATAAAGCAATTTTTTGGTGAGAATCTTTGAAGAAAAAAAAATCGTTGAAGTAGAAGTCTGAAACTTCAGCCCAATGAAGTTAAGATAGAAAAACGTGAATTTTCTGAGTTGATTTCGACAGGATTCCATCACGTGTGGTGAAACTGATCAGTGAGTGGTGTCAGTGAAGCCACACGGGCTTTCATTCTTATATATGTACTAAGTTGTCCTATAAATTTCATTGGAACAGGTTATGCTGGTTCGTGTGTAAGAAAGTTCTCGACGATGCCGTTCCTCTTCTGCGACGTCAATGACGTCTGTCACTATGCCAGTAGAAATGATCGTTCTTATTGGCTCTCCACCAATAGCCCGATACCAATGATGCCCGTTGAGGAGACGGGTATAGAAGAATATATTTCCAGGTACGTAAACAAGAAAACAAGAATGTTGTATTCTTGTTTTCGAGACCTGACTGCCGAGTATTTTACGAAAATGACAGAAATGCAGCATGATCATCTCACGATTAATGCAGACACACAAGATCTTTGCTGATTATTACCTTTCAAGAACAACAGATTGAAGATCCTGTTTTTTAAGAACTAAAATTTTAAATAATTGTTTTTTAAACTTATATAATTGATTATAAAGTATGAATTTATAATTGAGACTTAAAGTAGACGTTCTCTCGAGTTTTAAGGATTGGAGCGCAATTTTGCTAGGAATTTTAGCGAAACGTATTCGCATTTATAATTAGGGGCGACATTGTTGGATGATTCTTGAAATTCTTTCGAATCACGTGAAAGCGTTGGAATTAGTATTTCGTTTTTTACGGGATTTTAACGAATATGCTGATGATCGTCGTTTGAAACTTAAGGGTGTTGGAGCCAAGTTTTAGTATAAATATTCGATTTCTTCATTTTAGTGGAAAAATATTAAATTTGGAATTTTTTCCCTCTGTAGGATTAAACAATTTTTAAATAGAATTATGCGTACAGAGTAAGAAAATATCTAATTCAAATATTTTTCAAGTAAAATGAAAATATTGAATTTTGAAGTTAGATTTTGATTTCCTCATTTTATGCAAAAAGTATCGAAACTAAATATTTTTTCGCTCTGTACGCAGTTTTATATTTGAAGAAAGATTAGTGCTACAGAGCCATTATATATTTATTTATAATTTTCGTTGAGTAAAATGAAGAATAGAATTTGGAGCTTAACACTTGGCTTCAACGCCCTTAAGAGTCTTGGAGCCAAGTTCTAATCTAAAAATTCGATTTCTTCATTTTACTCAACAAATATTAAATTTGAAATTTTTTCCCTTTGTAGAATTAATTCATTTTTAACTAGAATTATGCGTACAGAGCGATAAAATATCTAACTCAAATATTTTTCAAGTAAAATGAAAATATTGAATTTTGAAGTTAGATTTTGATTTCCTCATTTTATGCAAAAAGTATCGAAACTAAATATTTTTTCGCTCTGTACGCAGTTTTATATTTGAAGAAAGATTAGTGCTACAGACCCATTATATATTTATTTATAATTTTCGTTGCGTAAAATGAAGAATAGAATTTGGAGCTTAACACTTGGCTTCAACGCCCTTAAGAGTCTTGGAGCCAAGTTCTAATCTAAAAATTCGATTTCTTCATTTTACTCAACAAATATTAAATTTGAAATTTTTTCCCTTTGTAGAATTAATTCATTTTTAACTAGAATTATGCGTACAGAGCGATAAAATATCTAACTCAAATATTTTTCAAGTAAAATGAAAATATTGAATTTTGAAGTTAGATTTTGATTTCCTCATTTTATGCAAAAAGTATCGAAACTAAATATTTTTTCGCTCTGTACGCAGTTTTATATTTGAAGAAAGATTAATGCTACAGAGCGAAAAAATATTTATTTATAATTTTCGTTCAGTAAAATGGAGAATAGAATTTGGAGTTTAATACTTGGATCCAACGCCCTTAATCTGATTGTTTTATAAAATTGTACCAATAATTTTAAAGGTATTCCAACTTTTTCAATTTATGCTAATATTTATTTATCTATAATTTTCGTTGAGTAAAATGAAGAATTGAATTTTGAGCTTTACATTTTGGCCCAACGCCCTTAATTATGAAGTAATATGCCTATATTGAAGTCGAGACCGTGTATTATAGAACTGAAAATTAATTTGTCTTATTTTTTCAGATGTGTTGTATGTGAAGTACCAGCAAGTGTAATAGCAGTTCACAGTCAGTCAACCGCTATTCCAGAGTGTCCGAACAACTGGTCGAATCTCTGGATTGGATACAGTTTTGTCATGGTAAGCAATTTTTTCATCAAATGATGGAATCGTAGAAAAAGATTTAAAAAGAAAAAGGAAAGAAGTAATAATTAATTATTTATTTTTAGCACACGGGAGCTGGTGCACAGGGAGGTGGACAGTCTTTATCTAGTCCTGGATCCTGTCTGGAAGACTTCCGAGCAGTTCCATTCATTGAGTGTAACGGTGCCAAAGGGCACTGTCATTATTATACCAACGAATACAGTTTCTGGATGGCGACAATCCAAGATCATCAGCAATTCCAAAAACCACAGAAGGAGACAATAAAAGCTGGAAACTTGAGAAACCGAATAAGTCGGTGCGCAGTGTGTATAAAAAACACATGAGATTGTACACATTTATGTAATTGATTTAAAAAAGAAAATTATTATTAATTAATTGAAAAGTAAAGAATTAATTGCCCGCCACGGAGAGCGAGGAGAATGAGAATAAGGGACAGAGCAGTGCCAGTAGATTTCCCTTTTTAATTTTTTTTTTTTTATTTCTTCGCCGTTATTATCTTTGTCGTTAACTTTCTTCGAATACTTTGTTACCCCTTTCAATCTCTGTTCCTTTACCTCGAACTCTTTCTCCTTTCCCTCCCGATCTGCTGCCATTTTTCCTTGACGGAATCTCACCCTTTTTTAATAATAATTGTACCACTAAGTGCCTAGAATATTACTTAACATGTAAAATAATATATATATATATATATATACATATTTATATCATAAAGTCGTATTAAAAGATCAAGTTCATTATATCGTACTACCAGAGACACTGCCCATATCCAAAATGGCACATTTACATATTGTATATTAATGTAAACGATCTTAGTCTGGTAATTGCGTGACGCCAAATATTTAAATAAATAGGTATTTTGCTACATAGTCAATAAAAGTATATTTTGACATTTTATAGCAAGTTGTCTTGCTTTTCTACCCTCGTGTTTTTATTTAATTTTTAAATACATATAAAAGACTTCAATTTTAAAAATTTCAATTTTAAATATTTGTTATTTGTTTGGAATTTTATAAACAGCGATGATCTTGCGTTTTGCGTCTGTTTGTGGTCCGAGCTTTGCCTCTTTGGCGCCAGTTTGAGTTTGTAAATGCTAGTATGCAAATGTAGATTGTCAATGAGAAAAGAGAAATAGAAATTCGAGTGAATTCAATGTTTACGTCGCCGAATGATGACGCTACTATTCAGCAATTAACATTCGATTTTTTAAATAACATCTCCATGTTGTTCAAGATTTTTTTGAAAAAAAATCTATTCAATTTTAACAATATAGGTTTAATTTATTACAATTTTCAATTTTCATTTTCATTTTGAATCTTGGAAGCTCGATTTTCTTTATTAAAGATTGATGTAGGTTCAATTCTATTAAAATGTGTAAGAACCTGTTTTTTACGTTTCACAGAATTTTCAAACTTGTTATATTCAGTGTTAATAATTGGCTTTTAATTTCTATATGTGAGGAATTGAGGATATTAAAATTTACGAAATATATTAATTTGCAAAATTCTATATGAGGAATTCATGAAAACTCCAAAGACTAAAATTCAGAGTAAAGATTTGAAAAAGAATTATATAAATTTATTATAAATTATTATTATAAATAATATTATAATATAATGTCTAGGAACATTTCTCTCTCATCGTAAAAGTTGGCAAATTCCGAATACATTCGCGTTTTGCGATATCAGAATCTCCATATAGATACAGCTTCGAAAGGTGTTCGAGAAAAACAAAACAACATAAAAAGATGAGTTTGCATGGAATTCCAGAAAAATGTTTTATTACGAATCTGTCTTCTGATTGGTTGAAATTGGAGGCTGGTCAGTCACACCTTCTGTGTACGTAATATTTACCAGTATCTATAGCGGAATTCATTTAATTAATTACATATGATAGAAGGTGTGGAACCCACCGACCAATGAAACTCTTCTTCTTATCCTTTCCTCTTTGTAGACTTTTGTACCAAGTATTTCAAGATCTCACTCACCTGATGTTTGGTTTAGTATTCGGAAAGCAACCTGCCGACACTTACAAATTTTTGTTAATATAGTGAGGTATTCAGAAAAAAAGTGCAAGTACAATTTCAAAAGTGTGGAGATAGCATTTTGAGATTTATTATTTGTGATTAGAATTTTATGTGTGAACAAAGTTGTAGAGAGGGCCTGTAATTTTATAAAAAGTTATCAAAATTTGAATTAATTTTCGTCATGAATAATAAGTTTAATACTTCGCGCGAACGATGGAGTGTTCAGGCATCGGATATTGCAAGAAAAACGTATAATCCTATTAGGTCTATTGTAGAAAACATCGTCGTTGAACCGAATCCAAATAAAAAAATGATTGCACTTTCTATTGGTGAGTTTCAGATTTTTCATTTTTTACAAGTTTTTTTTTTTCATTTTTAGATCGACTCATTTTCACTTGTATCTTTTTTCTTTAATTTAATATCCACATCCAATTTTAAATCGTCAAGAAAATTTCATTAATAATATTGTAATATAATTTCTCTAAATGTAAAAAATAAAAATAATTAATTTTTTTAACTACTATAGAAATCTTTAGTATCTTTATCGTCCGATGAATTAATGATTCGATTACTGAAACAGACATTTTTTGTCTCTAACGATAAGTAACGTATTTGCATTATTTGAATTTAAATCGTGAATATCAATTAAATTAAATTATCATAAATATCATATTAAGCAAACCAAATTACATATTTATTTTTTAAACTGTACTCTGATCACATCAATAAGTTACCAAAATCGGAATTGTGTTTAACATGATATTATTTTATTAAAATTTTCTTAAAATCTGGAAATAATTGCAATTTATAAAATGGTTTTAGATAAAAGGAACTATAGTATAAAATTTGTCAGAATAATTCAGAAATTAATTACTTGTCCAAAAAAAAAATTGATGATACAAATTGAGATTGTACTTATCATCCCCAATTTCACTAATTGTTTGCGACTTTCTCTTCGATTTAATTGCATTAATTAATTTAATAATTTGCTTTTTAGGTGACCCTACGACTTTTGGTAATTTGAAACCGGCTAAAGAGGTCATTGAAGCTGTTAAAGAAAGTGTTACTTCACAATTATATAATGGCTATGCACCTAGTACAGGTGAATAAAATTTTTTTTAATTTTTACAATTACCAGCTCTGATGAAAATTTGAACATTAATTTGATACTATAATATATTATAAATAAAATCAGTTTTAAAAATGATGAAATTTGATAAAAAATGATTACATTGCTATTTTTAGTGATGTGTAACTCAAATCGAGTTTTGGAATTTTAGATCTTGTTCAATTCTTCTTAAAATATTTTTGATGTACTTTAAAAATATTAGGCATTCATCTAAACTTGTACTTTTCAAGGATATCAAGAAGCACGAAAGGCGGTTGCAGATTACAGCTCTAATGACTTTGTAACAGTGGATCCAAAGGTAAGTTTAAAAATATCTAAGAAATTTCTTACTTTTTAATCTGCTAATTAATTACTAGTCCTAAGAGCTATTAGATTAATTCTTGTGATAACGCTGACAAATTTCAAACCAAAATGGAAAATATTGGGATAGTCTCTATACTAGGATGATTGAAAATTTTTTTTTTCTATTTATTAAAGTCTCACCTCCTCATTTTATTTCATATTTTATAAAAAAAAGTGTCCTCATTTTTTAAGATTTAAAAAACACGCTATGCGCGCGATTAATTTCTCGCTTTTAAACACCTTTTGCTAAAAAGACTCAGAGAATTTTTTAAATATAAAAACTTTTAATTTCTCATCTAATTTCAGAAAAATCCATAAGTTTCATAAAATTCTTTAAAATCCCTTTAATATCCTTCAAAATGTGATGAAATTTCTTTAAATTTCGTAATATCACTTGATAATTCTTTAAATTATTTAAAATTACTCAAAGTCCCATGAAGTCTCATTAAGGGCGTTGGATCCAAGTATTAAACTCCAAATTCTATTCTCCATTTTACTCAACGAAAATTATAAATAAATATTTTTTCGCTCTGTAGCACTAATCTTTCTTCAAATATAAGACTGCGTACAGAGCGAAAAAATGTTTGGTTTCGATACTTCTTGCGTAAAATGAGGAATTGAAAATCTGACTTAAAAAATGAATATTTTCATTTTACTTAAAAAATATTTGAATTAGATATTTTATCGCTCTGTACGCATAATTCTAGTTAAAAATGAATTAATTTTACAAAGGGAAAAAATTTCAAATTTAATATTTGTTGAGTAAAATGAAGAAATCGAATTTTTAGATTAGAACTTGGCTCCAAGACTTTTAAGGGCGTTGAAGCCAAATGTTAAGCTCCAAATTCTATTCTCCATTTTACTCAACGAAAATTATAGATAAATATTTTTTCGCTCTGTAGCACTAATCTTTCTTCAAATATAAGACTGCGTACAGAGCGAAAAAATGTTTGGTTTCGATACTTTTTGCATAAAACGAGGAAATCAAAATCTAACTTCAAAATTCAATATTTTCAGTTTACTTATAAAATATTTGAATTAGATATTTTCTTGCTCTGTGCGCATAATTCTAGTTAAAAATTGATTAATCCTACAGAGGGAAAAAATTCCAAATTTAATATTTGTTGAGCTAAATGCAGAAATCGAATTTTTAGATTAGATCTTGGCTCCAACACCCTTAAATCTCTAAAAATTCTTGAAAATCCACTGAAATTTTGTAAAATCCCTTGAATACCCTCAAAGTCCCCTAATTAATTTGTAGACTCTAAAAAAATTTTGAAATTTTTCAAAATTGTCATAAAGATAAAAAGGTATGCAATTAAAATTATTTAATTTTTACAGGATGTAATCCTTTGTAGTGGATGTTCGTGTGCTTTGGACCTTTGTATTACTGCGGTGGCTCGTAAGGGACAAAACATTTTAATTCCCAGACCTGGTTTCTCGATATATCGAACACTTGCCGAAGGACTTGGAATTACAGTAAAGTCCTACAATCTTAGAGTAAGCATTTTTGAATACATTATTATTTAGTTTAAATAGTCGATTTAATTAGTTTCTAATTTACTACTTCAGCCTGAACGGAGCTGGGAAATTGATCTCGACGACTTAGAATCGCAAATTGATGAATCTACCGCCGCTATTATTATAAATAATCCCTCAAATCCTTGTGGTTCCGTCTTCAATCGTAACCACCTTCTCGACATTTTGGACATTGCTGCTAAATACTACGTTCCAATTATCGCTGATGAAATTTACGAGCACATGGTAGAAATATAATTTGTCAATGAATTTATTAATTTAAAATTTTAAAAAAGGGCATTTAGATTTTAAATTGTACTTTTTATGCGTCTATAGGTTTTTCCTGGTCGACAGTATTATTCGTTAGCTTCTCTTTCGACTGAAGTTCCAATTTTATCCTGCAGCGGATTAACAAAAAGGTAATTTTTATATTTTTTTATTAAAAAATTATATTCTGTCGCAAACTACTGGTCAGAATTATGAGTTCACCTGTTTTTTGATTTTATTTTTATTCCTTGTCTTTATGCAGGTTTCTTGTTCCCGGTTGGCGAATGGGCTGGATTATTATTCACGACCGACAGAATATTTTAGAAAAGGAGGTGAGTTTCTGGACAAATTTCAATCTTTTCGAAATTGTGTTTAATTTTAGTTAAAATTGTCTATAAATGAATTTTTAATATAATATTGATTGTAGAAAGAAAATAAACATTCTCTTTTTAGATTCGCAAAGGGTTGCAATGCCTAAGTCAACGAATAATCGGAAGTAATACCATAGTTCAAGGAGCCCTTCCCCGAATTCTACAAGACACGCCACAGAAATTTTACGATGATATCTTAGAGACATTATACGTAAGTACACTTTAATTACTACATGAATAATTCATTATTATAATTTAATTACATTTTTTCCTCTTTGCAGAATCATTCAAAATTGACGTACAATTACGTCGTAAATATTCCAGGTCTTAAACCAATAATGCCTGATGGGGCAATGTACATGATGGTAAGAATTGAAGTTTGTTTTAAGTATTTCATTGTAAATAGCTTAATACTTTCCCTTGAGATTTTAATTAAACGTTTAATTTAAATTGTAGGTACAAATAGATCTGGATTCGTTTCCTGAGTTTCAATCTGATCTTGAATTCGTTCAACGACTGCTCGCGGAGGAATCAGTATTTTGTCTCCCAGGACAGGTGAACAATTATTAAAAACCACTCAGAAGAGTGGTTTTCAAATTCTAATTCTCAAATAAAAATAATATTACCAAAAATATTTATTGAAGAAAGTACGAAAGTACCAAAATTTCTATTTCCCGAAAATATAAAATACCCAAATTTTATTTTATATTTTCGGAAAATTGAAATTTCGGTAATGTTTTACATTCGGCATATTTAAATTTCGTTAATAAACATTTTCGGTAATATCATGTTGGTTTTTCGACAAAAATATGTGGCCCCCAAAATTGAAAGTAGTAAGCCATCAATAATGAATAATTTCGATTGTTTCAGTGTTTCGACTATCCTTCCTATATGAGACTGGTAATTACAGTTCCGAAAGATATGCTGGAAGAAGCCTGCAACAGAATTGAACAATTCTGTGTGAGACATCACACTAAGACTTTTCAAGCAAAAACCTCTCTAGAAGACATTGTAATTCCTTATTAAAGATAGAAAGTGATTTTGTCAAATTAATAAATTCTAAAATAAGTTTGTAAATATTTGTAAAGATTTTAAGTTCATTAGGAAAACATAAGAATTTTTTTCTATGAAAGATGCGTATTTATTAAATAATGAACCCTTATAAGCTTCATATACTTAAATTAAGATTTCACTAAATTCAGGGTAACTCAGCTAAGTCTATTTAAATAAAATATATAGAATTTCCATTCTTCATTTATTCAAAGACCTCTCGAAGTGGAAACAGATGTATATTATAAACTTGCAACCAGTAAAGAGAAATTAAGAGTAACAATAACAATACATATATAAAAACAGCTAACATGAACATCAATTATTAAAACCTTTACTGAATGAGTTTCATTCAAAGACAGGTTGCATAAGGAATAGATCGAGTTTATAAACTTGCGAAAAAGTGTAAAGTAGGAGTAAAAGAAAAAGAAGAATTGTGTAAATAGAAAGCGCGATGAAGAACATTTAATCGGAGTGTGTTTGAAATATAACTTAATAAGTATAAAAATCTGTAGAAAATATATTATTATGAGTACGAGGTATTAAGATACCATTTAGATCTCCAGAGTTCTTGTTTTGGCGTCAGCAGTTTTCAAAGTGATAAAGTTGTTTAACTTCTTGACTCGTAATCGTGACCAGACCAGATGATCATTGAGGGCGTGAATTTGTGCTGCAGCAAGGGCGGCACTTTCTGGGTACAAAACCGTAGTGCAGCCAAGACCTGTAAAAAGAGCAGATTTTTGTAATATTTACGAAACAAGATAACAAAATTTTGAATTTTGAGTTGCGAATATTTTTATATTTTAGTTAACTCTTAGTTTCTTTTGATTTAAATCACTTTTGTCAATTATGGACACTACAAAATTTAAAATTCAAAGCGTTAAAATCTGTCAAACTTTGTTCTCTTTGTCAGATGAAATCCATTATCTCCATAAAAAAAACTCCTTTTCTGGAATGGAAACTTACCCGAAGGTACTTTGAGTGAGGACCAAAGATCCTGATTAACGTCCTCAGGTTTCAAAGGAGGACAATTGATCACAGGCAGAGTAGAATTACCAGAAAGAACTGGTCCCAGTCCGTTGCTTCTTCCCGCTACTGCAATCAATACTACCTACAGAGGACAAAAAGAAAACAATGATAGTTCTCAAAGGAATAATAACAGTATGTCGTCAGCTTTGAATTATCAATGCTAAAAAGATAACAAAATGTCAGTTAGGTCAGCAGATTGAATAAAACTTGTCTGATACCTTTTCGCCGCTGCCTTCGTATTCAGATAGAATTCTCAGTGTTTCTTCAGTTTCTTTATGAGCACTGCTGACTCGAAGTTGAACTCGAAGTCCTAAGGCTTTTGCATATTTTCCTATTTTTTTACAGTGTTCCTCGTCTGATGGAGATCCCATTAAAATCACGACAAGAGCACTTGCGGGAGGAACGAGATATTCGAGCTGGTCAGCTACCCATTTGAAGTTTCGCTTTACGGTGTCTAAATCTTCTTTCGTGACAGTAGACAAGTTTCTATATACCTGATAAAATAAAAGATAAATAAATATTAGCATAAATTGAAAAAGTTGGAATACCTTTAAAATTATTGGTACAATTTTATAAAACAAACAGATTAAGGGCGTTGGATCCAAGTATTAAACTCCAAATTCTATTCTCCATTTTACTGAACGAAAATTATAAATAAATATTTTTTCGCTCTGTAGCACTAATCTTTCTTCAAATATAAGACTGTGTACAGAGCGAAAAAATGTTTGGTTTCGATACTTTTTACATAAAATGAGGAAATCAAAATCTAACTTCAAAATTCAATATTTTCATTTTACTTAAAAAATATTTGAATTTGATATTTTGTTGCTCTGTGCGCATAATTCTAGTTAAAAATTGATTAATCCTACAGAGAAAAAAAAATTCCAAATTTAATATTTGTTGAGTAAAATGCAGAAATCAAATTTTTAGATTAGATCTTAGCTCCAACATCCTTCACGTAATTAAATTTAAAAGAACTTAAGGCCATGTAAAAATTACCCGATCCCTACTTTACCGACATTTTTTCCTCTGGAACCTTACTTTTCTTTAATTTTAGAAATTTTCAATTTGATATCTCAATAAATGTATAAGCTTGCAGAGAAAAAATGTCGCTAAGGTGGAGATTGGGTAAGTCTTACAAGGCCTTAAAGGATTATCGGAAAACAGGTGAACTCACGATTCTGACCCATAGAGTAAATATTTTTAGTAATTAAACTAATTTAAAAAAGAATACCTGCTTGTCCTTCATGAGTCTTTTGTCTCCAGAAGGCCAGAGCCTCCAGGAGTCACTGTCAATAATATCGGCGACAAGAATTTCTCCATTTTCATCAACACCGAATTCAATTTTCATATCAATCAGTGCACAGTCTCTCGTTGCCCAAGCTTTTTCGAGAACTTCAAACACTGCCAACGTCATTGCTTTCATAATATCGTACTCATCTTTTCCAATAAGAAGACCATTTAATTTAAACCCAGCAGAAACGACTTGCTGTTCAGACCATTGAGGGTCGTGATTGGCATCATCCTTAAAGAAAGTCTCCTGGAGTGGTGGATAAAATACGAAACCCTCTGGTACACCTAGGAGGAATAAAATTAAATATTAGATCATTTGTTTCTTTAAATTTCTAATACAACATTTAATTTCATATCCAATACCTGGATTTCGTTTTAGAAAACTTCCAGTTGCCAGACGCCTGGTTACCCATTCGATCGGAACCATTTCACATTTTTTAGCAATAAAAGCAGTTTCGCTCGCAACTTTGACGAAAGCTGTTTTTAGACCTGCTTGGTTTAAAAGCTGAAAAACTTTTGCAGTTGTGGCATTGCTAATTGCAGCTTTTCCCTCCAACTCATGGGATTTGACACCATCTCCAGCTGTTATACGATCTTTGCTTTGAAGAAAACAGAGCTTGGGATCATCAAGAAGTTCAAAGACTTTCTTCGTTTTTCCCTCAATTATCAGCTTTCCTAGTTTATATCCTGCACATAAATTATAAAATTAAATTAAGTTACAGCTTGAATTCTTTTATAGATAATTCGACATAACGTAATTTTTAATTATTCAATAAATAATTTTATTTCCTATTTTTCTGATATGTTTACTTGAGATCTACGGCGACTCTACAATTTATTGCAAAAGTATCTTCAGTCAAGCATGAGAAAAGATAACTTTATTTTCTGAGCAGATAACGTGGTTATAATTCGATAAAAACGTAACGACTCTCGATTAGACTAGCTATGACTACTTTGAATGTATCATTTATGCTCAGAAAAATCAAAGCTTTTTTTACCCGAAAGTTGAAGTAAACAATTTAGTGAAAATTTTGAATCTTTATCTTATTTACCGTTTCGGAGCAAGATGAAAGAATTAGAGAAAGCGTGGTTATTAATAAGTACTTAAGATGCTTACCTGCCATCTTTACCCTCTGAAGTGCCTCTTGCTAATGTCCGTCGTTTGTGTTAACTCAGTTCCCTTTGAATAATCCCCTCTTACTTTATTATTCCGATTTCTTTATCACGAGATACTCGATACACAATAATGCCTCTGGTAATTCTAGAATCTGAAACAACAAGTGTCAAAGATCTGTTCAATGTGCAATCCTAAAAGAATGCGTACAAAATATTTATTTAAATATTTTAAAAAAAAATTATAAGTTTGTCAATATATTCATAATGTTTCTGCTATCAGATCAAAATGAGCTCCGACTCCAAATGAGCGCTTAGACAAACAGACTAAAAAACAAGTCGTCAACGCACGAGGTCTAATTTCACTTTCTCTTCACCTTGAATCTTAATCCTCGCCCTTTTAGTATTCCCTGATTCCTATCGTCCTTTAGTCCTGAAATTTTATAACGCATTATTCAGTATTATAGCTTCAAACTTTCAGTAAGATGACTAAAATTAAATAAAAAATGAAAAATCTTGGATTCCAATTGGCTACATTTTTTCTTCAGGAGAATAGTTGGAGAAGGGAGAAACGACACGTGGGATTCGAATTCAAGACGACTTAGCAGATTTTCAGGCAGTTTCCCGCTACGATTTTTCAGATAGAAATTTAATTTCGGAGGACAATTTCTCAGCTTTAGGTATAAGGGACGCTTGGGATTTTTCCATGGATTTGGCGTTAGTACTGGAGTTACTACCTAGCTTTGAAAAGACAAAAGTTGAGAAGAAAGAAAATCTGGGGATTGCCCCTGTATTCAAAAGCGACCTTCCATTGGTCGAGTATTCATTCATTCTCAGCAAGTCGATCGCATCGGATAGTACATGCCGTCTGATATTGGAGAGAGAAATAGTGAGAAAGAGTTTGTAAAAGATTTTAAAACTTTGCTGAGATTGCTGTCAACGGAGTCAAGACACGTGGTGAGTACTGAAATATATAACTAAAATTTTAGTATATAGTTTGCTGAAAAATAAATTTTGAAGACTAAAATTTTTTATAATTTTTCATTGAAGTATTCTTATTAGAATACAAATGTTTTTGGAGCACACGAGTTCGTTTGAATCTGTCTAATGTCAAAGGGCATCTTTTGAAACGTTTGGTCTAATTGCCAGAACATCTGCTAAAAAATTCCAGCTCTGATTAAATTTGATACTTCATATTATTAGTCTTACATTCCTTATATTTCAAATATTAATTTCTTGAATACTTTGGATGAACTTAATTGTTGGCTTTCAAGTTTTGAAAATTGAAATTAGAAAACTTAATTTTGAAATCCAATAAAATTTGTAATCATTTAAATTTCATTTATTAAAGAATTTTAATTAGATAAATGAATACAAAATTATTAAATAAAATAAATAATTGTTAATGAATTCCGAGTTAAAATTACGAATTATTAATTTTCAATGTATAATTTTTCGTACCAAAGATTCCGAAATCGACTTTTGATGTCTAGCTTTTATCATTTAGAGAAACGATTTAATCTCCAAGCAATTTTGATACAAATTTCTACATACTAGTTTGATAAACTTCAATATTTTTCGTAATATCAAGATGAACTCATCAAGATTTGGTTACTCAGTTTTTAATTCAGTCTAGAACTATATTCTAAAAGTTAGAAATATGATATGATAGAATCGCATGCTCGACTTAAAACCTTGCTCTGAATTTATACTTGCTTTGCATTTTAAATACAGTGACTTTGGATAAAAACATTATTCTTATTCAACAAAAAATTAATACTGGAATCTTACAATAAAAAAAGTCTTTAACATTCTTCAACTTCCACTCAAGCTTAAGACTTTACTGTAAAATTCATATTTTCAAAAGTTACACTCTCTTAATCTTCAGAAAAAATTAATAATATAAATTAAACTAAAATATTAAATTGCTCTTATGGTAAAGTATCACAATACCCTGAAATGTTTTGCTTCTAAATTATATTTTAATTTTCATATAAATTTGGATAAAATTTGATAGGAAAATTTGTAAAAAGTATTTGCTTATCTAAATACAAATACAATTATTTTCTAAAGAGCAAACAATGTGAACAAATGTTTTCAATGCTGATCCCACGTCAATTTATAGATACTATCGATGATGAAATTCATTGCAACATAGAAAGCTAGAACCAAGCATAATAAATAAACAATTTCGTTTATCAATGAGGAGGTCAATAGTTTACAGGAACGTGACTGATAAAACGAAGTAAAATGCTCTCTAGGGGGTCTTTTAATCCAAATCAATTAAACATTCCATTTCAGTTCATCTCATCCTTCTTTACCAAATATCAAAATCTTCAATCCTTATTCTTACAATAAGTTTGATACACATCGTTCCGTGATTATATCTCAAAGTGAATTTTCCTTATTGATTTCTTCCCGAGCTTATTTCACCTTTAAAATTAATGTAATTCAAAATAAAATTAAAAAAAATAAATACGTGATTCTGTGTCGAACTTCATTTTCATTGTAAGATTAAATACATATTTTTTAACAAATCTTTAGAATATTAGTCTTTCAAAATTGATTCTCCTATCTCCCTTTTTTTCTAAATATATCTTTAATTGCATTTCGTCTGAAGCTGATCCCGTGCTTCTTTGACCTTCCGAAATTTCGTCAGTGACTGATTATATTAACATCCACTTCTTCCTATTTTGCTGAAGTGTTTGCTTAATAAAAGCAGAGTTTCTACGAGAAGAGTGACGAAAATTGAGATTTTGGATATTTTTTTCAGCCGATTTAACGATGTCTAGCGATAAGGAAACCCAGAGTTGCTCAGGTGCGATTTCTAGACTTTCGGCTAATACCGTAAAAGTCAGAGAAAGACGAAGCAAAGGAGAAACTCGAGGACAAAGAGGTTCTGGATTAACACACGAATGTGGAGTTTTTGGATGTATTGCTGCCGGCGATTGGCCTTCGCAGATTGACGTAGGGCAAGTAGTTTGTCTTGGTAAGTTTCTGAAATAAAAATTTAAAAATGATTAATTTCAAACTCCTGTTAAATTAATTTTACGTGAATTCTTTAAATAATTTAGACTAAAACAATTCAAAGGTTGAAATATTTGTATGTATTAGATAAATCAAGAACAAAAGCAAAAGCTGTTACGTTTGAAGTTTTAAAGTTCAGTAAGAAAAACTTTAATAAGATTACCTTGAATAAATTAGACAAAATGAAGTAAAATCATCAGAAAGATATAATTACTGGAATATTTCCATATTTTATGAGGACGTTCTTCACTAAAAAATTAAATAAATCATTGTAGTAGTCTATAATTATCTCCATCAACCTTACACTACCTGTTAGAATTGTGAATTCACCTGTTTTTCAATAATCGGTCAGAAATTGTTTTAGTTAATAATAATTTACTGCATATGAATGTTGGAAATCCTAAAAAAATATTATTTGAAATGTAGGTTTGGTGGCGTTGCAACACAGAGGACAAGAAAGTGCTGGAATTGTAACGAGCGAGGGAGTCTGTGCAAAATCATTTCACGTTCACAAGGGAATGGGAATGATAAATAATATTTTCAATGATGAAAATATGAAAAAACTGAGAGGAAATTTAGGAATTGGCCACACTAGGTACAGCACGAGTGCTGCGAGTGAAGAAGTTAATTGCCAGCCTTTTGTGGTTCACACAGCCCATGGAGCTTTGGCTGTTGCTCACAATGGAGAATTGGTGAATACCGAATCTCTGAGAAAAATGGTAAAATAAAAACAAAAATTTAATGAGAATATGATAATATAACTGCGAGAAATTTGCAATATTTATTCTAGTACGTATATTCATTTTAGAATAAACAATAATTTTCTGTTAATATTATTTTTTAACTAGGTATTGGGAAGAGGAGTAGGTCTTTCGACTTATTCAGACTCTGAATTAATTACACAAGCTTTGTGCTTAAATCCACCTGAGGGAGAAGTCAATGGACCTGATTGGCCTGCAAGAATTAAACATTTGATGCAATTAGCTCCTCTTTCGTATTCCCTAGTTATTATGCAAAGAGATAAGATTTACGGAGTGCGAGATCCGTATGGAAATCGACCTCTTTGCTTAGGAAAAATTGTGCCTGTTGGAAAATTAGGTATGTATTGAAAACATTTGCTACTTTTAAAATTTTAACGAAAATCTTGAAGATATATATTGATTATGGTATATATTGACAATAGGAAACGATTCCGATGAAGATGATGATACCGAGGGTTGGGTTATTTCATCAGAATCCTGCGGATTTCTTAGTATCGGTGCCAGATATGTTCGAGAAGTTTTCCCCGGAGAGATTGTGGAATTGACACGCGAGGGTATCAAGACTATTGATATCGTAGAAAGGCCAAACAATAAACCGCAGGCTTTCTGCATCTTTGAGTATGTCTACTTTGCAAGAAGCGACAGTATTTTTGAAGGTATAAAAAATACGTTTTATTTCAAAATCCTCTTTAAAAAGAAAGTGGTAACTTGAAGTTGTAAGAAGGCAAATTTCTCAAAAAAACTTCAAAATGCCTTAAAATATTTTTAAATTCTTAGAAACCTCTTAAAATTCCTTGAAATTTCACAACATTTAAATTTCTTTCAAATTTCTGGGAACCTCTTACAATTGTCTCGTATAACTCTCATAAATTGTTGTTGCAAACTTGATTGGCTTTTGGAATGACTTTGTTGGTTTGTTTGCTATTTATAATAAATTATAGCGAGTTATCGAGAAGGGAAGTCTAATTTTTATTAATAATTTTCAGGTCAAATGGTTTATTCGGTAAGAATGCAATGTGGAAAAGTCTTGGCTCGAGAATCTCCTGTGAAAGCTGATATTGTCAGTTCGGTTCCTGAATCTGGTACTGCTGCTGCCCACGGTTATGCCAGAGAGGTTCGTTTAACAAATTTTATTTTAATTGTCTACTTTTCTAAGTTTTAAATTAAAACATTTTTTATTTTAATATTGCAGTCACAGATTCCTTTTGCTGAAGTTCTCTGTAAGAATAGGTACGTTGGAAGGACTTTTATTCAACCTAGCACTAGGTTGAGGCAACTAGGAGTCGCAAAGAAATTTGGAGCCTTGTCTGCAAATGTTAAGGGGAAGAAATTGATTTTAATTGATGATTCTATTGTGAGAGGAAACACTATTGGACCAATTATAAAATTGCTCCGAGACGCTGGCGCTAAAGAGGTGAGAAATTGTAATTTTAATCATAATTTAAATTAAAAATTTCTAACTGTACACGCTAAGCTTCAAGCAATCATAGGAATTATGAAAATTACGATAAAAAACCAATTCTAATATCTAGAAAATAACTATTTAACAGTAAAATCTTAATATCAGATAAAATTTATATCAATTAAAAGAAAAACTATGATTTTGTTTGCAGGTTCACATTAGGATCGCATCTCCACCTCTAAAGTATCCCTGCTACATGGGAATAAATATCCCCACAAGGGAAGAATTAATTGCAAATAAACTTGACAATGTCAAGCTTGCAAAGCACGTAGGTGCTGACAGTCTGACATACCTTTCAGTGGATGGCCTCGTCCAAGCTGTCAGGGAACAAATGGACAATCGTGATAGCAGTTACATCGGTCATTGCACTGCCTGTTTAACTGGCGAATACCCTGATGAATTACCGGGGGACTTGTCTTGGTGAAGAAGCTATAAACTTCGCGAAGCTCGAAGCAACCTCTCAGGAACTTTCCTATTATGAAAAGACATTTAAGTTGTCTTCGACAAGATACTCTTTACGTAACTCTGAAAAGAGCTCTGTTATTGATTGTAAATATTTATTAACTTTTTGACTTACTTTTATTTGAAATCTATTCCGAAATTAACATTTTAATTGAAAAGCTCTGTTTAACATATCATTTTAAATCATCAAACTTAAATAAATTTTTAATTGAATGAAGCAAGCTCTAACAGTGAATATTTTTAATAAGAATAGCAATTAATACAGTAATGACTATAAAACTTTTTAATTAGAATTTTAATTTTGAATCTCAATTTTAAGCATTATTATCTTAGTTCTTACAAAAATAATTGTATTCAATTTAAAATTAAGTTACATATAGCGTAGATATATTTTGTACTTATTGAATTGTATAAAACAACGAGAAAAACTTACTATTTTTGTAAAAGAAATCAGTTTTCTTCTTAAAACATTTTATTTAAACAATAAAATCAGTCTTTCGAATTTTTTAAATAATTAATTCTTCCTCTTCTTCCTGACACGTACTGCTCATCTTTTTCAATTCCTCAGCCAGTTCCTTCATTTTTGCCTCACGTTTCGCTTTTTTCTGCAACCTTTTTTCCGTCGAAGAATATTCGTCGTTAGGCAAGCATCTGGGTTCCTGTTCAAACCGAATTTCGTCAGTAATTACTTCTGCTTCTTCAACCTCTGATTCAACCTCAGTCGCACCATCCAGCGGTTCGAGATTTTCATAAAGCGAGCTACAATTATCTATTTCGGGGGGATTCCCTTCAGAATCTGATACAATATTCGATATTTCTTGCAATAACTCGTCAGTAGAAGGTTCAGAGCCAGTTTTCTGTTTTGGTCGTTTTCTTCTGATATTGTCTTTTTGATATTTGGAATGATTTTTTTTGCGAGAGGGTTTGGTAACTTTTACAACTCCTCTATTCGCGGCGGTGCTTTTCCCAGGACTTGTCCAGAGTTTACTTTCCCGTGAAGTGGAAGGTTCGGGATTTATTTGGTATTGAGAAGATTCTCCAAGTTCAAGATCTTCATAATCTTCCGTAGGTTTTTCAGCCGTATTTCTTAAAAATCGTTCAAACTCGTTCATTTCTGGATTACTGTCCGAACACTCTGCAGTTTCATTTTGATTTATTGTTTTAAACATTAAGGGATTTTCATCGTCAGAATTCGAATCAACCTCGATGCCTTGAGCTTTTTTCTCTTTTCGAAGACGTTGTTTTTCAAGATAAGCGTTTAATGCATTAATTCTTTCACCCCGAGCGCCAGTCCAAAAAGCCAAAGCTGGAAATTGAAATCAATAGGTTAAATTATAGATTGCATAAAACATTAAACGAACCAAGTACTCGGTAAGAAGGCGTGCATTGAAATGAATTAAATTGATTCCAGTCAACACAGTATCTACTGTGTTCAAAACAATTCCTTTCAGCTGAAAATGAAAACAAAGCAATACCAAATAATTCCTCAACTATCAAATTCACAACGCTTTTGATTCCAAAACAATGTCGTTTTTGCCAATTTTGGAAATCATTCTAATACATTTCAATCCACACCTTTTTGCCGGATATTATATAATAAGTATAAAGTAAACATATAATTATTGACCTTCTTCTTGATATTTTGGAGGAATTCCAGCTTCTTTTATTGTCTCCAAGTTTGGTATGCAATCAGTGTGTTCGGAATCTCCTAAAACTTCTGTTCTGGGTGTAACGAAAACTCTCTGCATTTTTAAAACCTTTCTGGTTTTTGTCATGTATTTAAGACTCGGGGCCACTTCGAATACAGGATCGTCGACTGAGCCTTGATTATCGTTTTTAAAAAACATATAAGTTCCTATTGCATCCTCGTAGGTCCCCTCGTAAAACTAGGAAAACAAATAAATAGTCAACTAACGTAATAAAAATACATATGTAATAATTCAATGCTGTAAAGTGAAAAAGGATTCAAGCCAAACCTTGCCATTAACTTGCATAATCGGATTTTCAGAATCAAGTCCAATCATATCAAGTTTGAGTCTCTCATTACTAAACATGTTGTTCTCAACGCAATTAGGAAATTCCACATAAACCAAAATTTCTTCTTCGTCTTCTGGTAATTCCTCATCTTCAGAAAATTCATCCTCCTCGAACATTTTGTCTCAATTTCTCTAATTATGTCTAAAGCCTTTAAAATTTAAATCGCACTATAATAATCCACACGAAAAGATTGAAAACAAAAATTACATAAATAAATAAGGCACGGTAAATTAGCTGCACAGCGGCACAAACAAATATATGTAAACTAACCTCAAACTTTTGAATCAAAAAAATAACCGATATTACCAACAGAGTATTACATATCCGATCTCTACCTTACCGATCCGGATTCTGGACCTTATCGACATTTTTACTTTACATTCAGGGTTCGGGAGTAGAGTTCGAAAATTCTCGGTAATTTATTTTTTGTCCTTCTCTTTTCTATAGCGCCGTCTTTGTCTAGAAAAGAACGTCGCTATAGGAAAGAGAAGGACAAAAAATAAATTACCGAGAATTTTCGAATTCTATTCGGGAGTGATGCTGCGATGACGTTTTTTACGTATTATACATACATGGTTTTCTACGTATGGTAAATTACGTATTTTACGTATAAAATCCCCCACTCCATAAGAATTTGGTGTTTTCAACGTAAAATACGTAAAATACCTAGTAAAAAAGTCATGTAATTTACCTAAGGTATTTTACTTACCAATCCCTGTTTACATGTGTACCTCATTTTGCGAAAGAGAGAGAGAGAGAGAGTCGCAAAGTAAATTATTTTGTTGCGTATGTAACTTGACTTGACTGAAGTCTGAAACCACGTTTTCTCGGTTATGGTGAGTTTATTTTTACTTTAATTTATAGTTATACGCCAGTTTTAAGTACAATAGTTATTGAACTTCAAAGAAAGCAAAGAAGAACTTTATTTTTATCTTTGCCTGTTTTTATTAATTAACAAATAATGGCGTTAGTTTTTTGCGGGAAAAATACTTTTCTAACCTGAAATTGTATACTAAATTTTTTACTTTTTCTATAAGGTTAATCACTACGAAAAATAATGGTGCGACACTATAATCAATTACCGGATAATCTTCCGCAACTCCAGAATTTGATTAAACGTGATCCAGAGTCATATAAAGAAGAGGTAAGCATATTTTTTTAATTTCTTTGGAAAATATATTTAAAAGCCAATATCACATTTATTGTAAAAATATTTGTCTTTTTTAGTTTCTCCAACAATACAACCACTTCACATCCTTTTTGGAAATCTTCCGCCTGGGACCCGAAAAATATGATAAAAATCTCGATGATGTTACTATGTTTCTAGCACAGGTAAGTTTTCTATTTTTTAATATCTATTATATTATAAATTATTATTATAGAAAATTACAACTCCAAAAATATGAAGACTGTGGCCACCATCTTTAAATCAATTCTGGCCGGTAGTTAGATTATGTTTATACCTCGTACAAACTTAAATAATTCTAGATATGCTTTTTTAAAACTTCAATTCCAATCCACCATTTATTTTTATTTGTGTAATTGCATCGGCGAACTTTTGGTTTCTCTTACAGGTCTGAGAAAGAAAAGTTCGTCGAGTCTCTGGATTTTGAAAGCCAAAATCTTTTCATTAAAATCGAATTTAACAATTTTTAAAAGACACTAACAATAAGGACTAAATATGGAGGCATTCAAAGTGGAGGAGTGCGTAGAATCCTTAAAGAAAAAGATTGTCTCTAGGGACGATGTCATAAGGCGTTTTTATTCCTTAATCGCTCCCATGGAGCCACTGCCAGATTGCATTTTCGCCTACGGTCACATAGCGACTGGAAAATCTCTCATTATCGAAAGCGTTGTAAAACATTTACAATACAGAATCTCCGTCATCAACTGCGTCGATCATCCAACCAATAAACACATGTTCGAAGATATTCTCATGGATCTTACCGGAACGTCTCTGACTTCTGAGGAAAATTTCAAATCACCTTTCAAGTGCGATTCAATCATGGACTTTATTTATCATCTACGAATGATTTGTTCAGGCTCAGACATTCCAATGATCATTGTCTTCGAAAAATGCGAAGAACTTCGAGACAAACCAAATCTTCTTCTCGCACTTTTGCGTCTCAGAGAATTATCCGGAACCAACGTTTGTCCAATTTTCGTCACTGACTTGGTCTGGGAGAAATTTTACGCGAACACGAGAGTCAAACTTCCAATTAAATTTCACTTCCCACAGTACTCGCAAAATGAAACCGCCGAAATTTTGTTATCCTACAAACCTCCAGAATACGAAGATAATTTCTACAAGAATTATTTGAATTTATTTCTCTCGGTTTTCTATAGATTTTGTAGAGATCTAAACGAGCTTCGCTACATGGCTTCAATTAACTTCGAAAAATATGTGGAGCCAATTGAATCTGGAAGATGTAACACAAGTGATAATAAAACTCTCTGGTTGAATATCTCGAATGTTTTTAAGAAAAACTTGGAAGTTATTTATCTGCGAGTTTCGACTGAGGATTTTTTGCAAGGCGCACAACTTTCAACAGAAATCGGATCGATTACGAGATTGGCTTTGAGTTTTGAACTGCCCGTTTATGCGAAATATATTTTGATTGCTTCATTCTTAGCTTCGTATAATCCTGTTAAGGAGGATAAATATTTGTTCATGAAACGAGCAACGAAGAGGAAGAAGAGAGCTGCTTTGAGTAAGAAAAAGCAGGTCGCGAGTACACAAACGGGTCCAAAAGCTTTTCCACTGCAGAGGATGATCATGATTTTCTGTAGTATTGTAGAAGATAAGGTTGATTTGAATACTAAGGTTCTAGCTCAGATTCCAACGATGTGTCAACTTAAATTGCTTGCTAGTGTCGGGGATTGTAATATCGATGAACCCAAGTATAAATGCTGCGTCAGTTATGATTTTGTGGTCGTTATTTCAAAAACCGTTAACTTTAATGTAAAGAACTACCTTTATGATTTTATACATCCATAGGATAATTTCTAGTTTTTAGTTTGCGAGTGTAGCTCGAATAATATTTAATTAATTATTTATTTTAGTTTAGATTTTTTCTTTTATACTACTTTGAAGAAAATAAAGGGACAGAATTGTCAAAAAAAAAGTGTTGATTTTATGGTGGCCACAAGTCTGCAAATTTTAGACAAACGTTTAGGATTTAATAAAACAAGAGATTTTTAAACACAGGTAGCACAATGCTATCCAGAAGAACTCGTTACTTTTCCTCGAGAACTTACCGAGACTCTCGAAGCACACAATACTGTCATCCACAGCGACATGCGCATGGTAAGTAAACGAAAAATAGAAAATAAATTTTAGAGAATATAAATACTGAAGTAAGTTATAAAAATTTGAATTATTAATATTGTTTACAGACATTTTGCAAAGCCTTGATTATGCTTCGAAACAAAGGACTCCTAGAACCAACACCACTGTTAAGTTTATTTTTTAATCTTCTTCGATGTCAAGACAAAGCCCTGAGAGAATTTTTACAACTTAATATCATCACGGACATAAAAAACATCAATTCAAAACACAAAAATTCTAAAGTTAATACTCCTTTACAAAATTTCATGTTCACCATGCTAAAAGATTCAAATGATAAAGCGGCAAAGATGTCGTTAGACATCATGGTAGAATTATACAGAAAAAATATCTGGAATGATGTTAAAACTGTAAATGTTATAGCTACTGGTTGCTTTTCAAAAATAACGAAAGTCATGGTAGGTAGTTTGAAATTTTTTTTGGGAACTGATCCTGATGAAAAAGGTAGTGACGATAGCGATAGTGAAGATGAACCCAATGTCAAGGAAGTTATGTTGGCTAATAAGGTCAATAAAAAGACTAAAAAGAGGGAAAAACAACTGAAGAAGGTCAAACAGTTGTTTGTGGTAAGTTTGATTATTTATTAGAGACATTTTTTTACCGAAAAACCAAAATTTCCGAAATTTAATTAATTGTTGTAAATCTATTTAGAAATCAAAAAAGAAGAAATCGAAGGCCCCGCAGTTCAATTTCTCAGCTTTGCATTTAATTCACGACCCTCAAGGTTTTGCTGAGAAGTTGTTTAAACAATTACAGAAAAATAATGATCGTCGGGAGATTAAAATTATGGGTTTGGAAGTGGTATCTAGATTGATTGGATTGCATGATTTATTTCTCTTCAATTTCTATCCTTATGTACAAAAGTTTCTTCAACCTCATACCACAGGTATGTACACATTTAAAAACAATCAAAAAATAAAGTATTAATATTCTGAAGTTGTTTAATTGTACTGATTTGTTTTTTTTTCAGATGTAACAAAATTGCTGCAATTTGTTGCACAAGCATCGCACGAATTAATTCCTCCAAATGTTTTAGAGCCAGTTGTAAAAACTTTGGTGAACAATTTTGTCACTGAAAGAAATTCAAGCGACGTTATGGCTATTGGGTAAATATAGTATATTACTTTATGAATTAATTTCTATTAATATTTTTTCATGATCATTAAACAATTTAAACCAATTTGTTATTCAAGGTTAAACGCAGTTAGAGAAATTTGTGCAAGGTGTCCTCTAGTAATGACCGAGGATCTTCTTCAGGACTTGGCACAGTACAAACATTATAAAGAACGGAGTGTGATGATGGCTGCTCGATCTCTGATTGGTTTGTTCAAAAATACGATGCCTGAGTTGCTTCATAAAAAAGATAGAGGACGTCCAACAGAAGCTACAATGAATTTAGACACTCTTGAATACGGAAAAATTAATGCAAAAGACTTTGTACCTGGTGCTGAAGTTTTGTTAGAGAAAGAAGGAGAAATTAACGTTGACAGCGAAGAGAGTGAGGTAAATTTTCCTTTGAGTTAAAAAAACTTATTTGAAGTATCTCTTTTCACTTTTTAAATTCTTTTGTTGGTTTTTTAGGATGATGATGACGAATGGATTGATGTGAATCACAGCAGCGATGAAGGTGAGGGAAATTTTGTAGAAGGAAGTGAAGATGATGAAGAAGAAGACGAAGATGAGGACGAGGATGAGGACGAGGATGAGGACGACGATGAGGATGAAGATGAGGAAAATAGTGAAGAGACTGAAAATCGAAAATCAAAGGTTTCAAAAAGTAAAAAGAGCAAAAATGATGAAGAAATTGGAACTAAGGAAGAGGGTGAATCGATTTCTAGAATATCTTCTAAAAGAAAGAAGAAGACTTACCTTACGAAGCTTGAAAGAAAAAAGAGGAAGCTTGAAAGAATAAAAAGTAATAAAGAAGAGACTAGGGCGGAATATACTGCAGAGAAAAAAGAAAAAGCAGCTCAAATTTCACTCACGAGGATCCTGACTGATAAGGATTTTAAAAGGATAGACGAAGCGTTGGCAGTACGAAATATTACTTCTGCAAAAAAAGGAAAGAAGAGACCACTTGAAGACGACCGGGGAGAACTAGTTAAACTTGGAGATATTGAAAAT
Source organism: Synergus umbraculus (assembly GCA_900474325.1). NCBI lineage: Eukaryota > Metazoa > Arthropoda > Insecta > Hymenoptera > Cynipidae > Synergus > Synergus umbraculus. Next base: position 39,241 of record UCOK01008866.1, read on the forward strand.
ATCTTCAAAAGGAAGAGGCATGATTATGAAGCTCGACAAGAAACTGTTAAGGTATGCATTTTATTCGAAATGATATGCTTTCAATTAAAAATAAAATTGTCATAAAGATTATAAATAAAGAAAAATGTGCATGTACTTTGATAACGAAATAGGCACTTAAAATAATTTTTTTTCAGAGAGGACAAGAAGGAAGGGAGAAATTTGGTTTCAAGGATGGCAGGCAGAATCCTTTATGCAGTAAAACAAATCGAGAAAAGAAGAAGAATAAAGCTTACCAAATGGTTAAGCATAAATTTAAGGGAAAAGAGAAGCGATCATTTAAAGATAAGCAAATCGCTCTCAGGAATCACTTGGTTAAATTGAAGAAAATGAAATGATTTCATTTATATTATACTTTATATGAATTAAGGCCATGTATTAGTTATCCAATCCCTATCTTTCATTCTCCCACATTTTTTCCCTGTAATCCCATTTTCACATTTATTGTGATACCGAGTTAAAAATTTGTAAAATTGAAGTAAATGTAAAACACATGATGTACTAAGGTACATTTATCTGGTCCTAAATTTATATTAAAAAAATATTTTAAATTTTTTGTTTTAATAATATTTCCTTTAATTTTATCTCAATAAAATAGTGTTATAATAATAATAAAATATGTAAATAATGATATTTCAATGTCAATACGTAAATATAGAAATGGCATTTCAGAAAATAAAATGCTGGTAAGGTAAGAAACGGTTTTCCCCACAACTTTTACTTTTTCAAAAGAATCTATGTACTATTATTTTTTCGAAAAAGTAAAAACCCGGGTTATCTAAATTTATTCATATGAAAATAAATATTTATTTTAAAAAATCGGGTTTCTTAGTACATAGTTAAATACATTTATGAACAATTTTCTAATTTCCCGGAAAAAATAGTTCGAAATTTTTCCACAAGGTAGCGATTCGATGCACTTTCGGTACATATGTCATTTTGTTGGTGTGTGTGCATGCGTGTCACTCACCCTCTCCCACACCTTCGGCGAGTTCCGCGTTTGACTTTTCTTTCAACGCGTGTGGACGATAATGGAAGATTATCGTCAGAAAATTCAATTTCCATAGATTATTTCTAAATTTCCACTTGCAAGTTTTAGTATATTTCAGGCGTATTTTGATTACCTTTCGGAGTGAGTGTAAAATACTACTTAGAACATGTTAATAACAAAAGATTCAGAATCGACCGGGCAGTTAGACGCGGATTTTGAGATGTTTCCAGAGCTTCAACTAGGTTTGGGTGAGTGTTTTTCACGCTTTTATTGCTATATTTAATACTATAAACACTTTAGATGACGAAAATAAATCTTACTTTGTTTGTCGAGTCATGGAAAGTCCACTTATGTATTGGCTAAAATTCCGAGCAGGCTGGTATTTTTAAGATATGAAATCAAAATCAGGCGTGCCTTTAATCATTTTTATTAGTTGATTGTGTTGGTTCAGTCACTTTCGTCAGAATCTGCTGCTGTAAATAGGAAGATGTCAGAAAAAAAACACGTGGTTTTTTGAAGTAAAATATGTTTCCTGAATGTTTATAACATGGAAATTAGAATTCATCAGAATGTCAAATTAATTCGACTGTCAATTATTAAGTTAGGTGTGTCAAATTTGTGTTTTGACATGTTATATATAATAAAAATATTAAATTTGTAAATTCAGTAATTAAAAACCTCCGGTTTATTATAAGTAAACGAGTTTTGAGCTTTTCATGGATAGAAAGATATTACTTATTAGGGTTACCCAAAGCCGATCCCCCCATTTGATTCAAAATCCAAAAAAAAAGAATTCTTTATTTATTTTTTTTTTAATTTTGATTTAAAAATTTTAAAGTATGTTTGTTTTGATTTCAAGTTTCCCATGTTAATTGCATGGAGAGAAATCACTTTTTGGAGTTTTTTGAATAATTTTTCAGAATGGGGAAAAATTTTATGGGAAAGTATAGGGGTTTGTTATGAATTATCCAGCGAAGAATTTCATGTATATCAAATATATGGGTTCCATGCCCCTAGCATTTAAACACTTAATACTTAAATCCAAAAATATATATCAAAACATAATCTACTAACATTTTTTAATTTTCTCGTAAAGTATTCATGAAAAATAAATAAAACTAGAAGAATGATAGTAAAAAATAAACGCAATCAACAATTGATGTTTCCACAATTTGATAATTTCTGATTCGAAATTAAAGAACGCTTCTCTCTTAAATTTCATACTAGTTAATCTGTATTAGAAGTTGTCAGTATTGTTTAAATAAAGTTATAGGCAACATTTCCCATTTATTTATTCTCATTTATCCGTCCGCGATAATCAGTGAAATTATTACTTAAACCTCATAAAAACAACTTAAGAACAATCTTTAAAAGGTATACACTCTTTTCAATTGAGATCGTAAATTTGTTTTCCCAATCAAGATAAAAGTAATAAAATGTGTATAAGGCTGTGAATCAAGCGCATATTTTACGCTTGTGAATAGTGAATTTGATCAACTTCACTTTTTGTGATATCAGTAAAGCCTAGAAAAGAAAACTTGCAAACGATAAACATTTTATTATTTGAGAACTTGTCAAGGCTTTCAAATTATTAACTGATAAAAAATGGAATTTATTTGTCTCGTCGTTCGAAAAACATTACTTCCGTCGTTCGTCTATTTTCCTATCTTACATTTTTAAATCTTAATTACACGTTTAATGTTTACATATTTCAAGATTTCTGTGGACATAATTTTTCAAGATCAAATCGTTCTTGGTACACATATCATGTTTAAACTCAGTTCTTTCGTCGCAATTGTAAAATTCTCAAGAGAAAAAATATAAAGTTTTTCTTTTTGTTAATTAATTCGCAATTTCTTTTTTTTGACGCCTGTAATAGGCTTGGTTTGGAGATCTTGGAGAGTAATAAAATATTTTATAGACTAGATCTAAAGTTCTGGCCTAATAGAATAGTCAAGAGATAATTTCGTTCCGCTGCAACAATAAAATTAATGATTATTTTTCTATTTATAAATTTATACTACACAGTGGCCATGTAACTTTGATAAGACTTTACCAGCATATTCGCGAATTTCGGATAAGCGCATCCGTTACGATACTGTGTAAACTTTTTTTATCATGCAGAAAGTTACACAATAGAATTACGGTAAAGCATAACAGATTCACTGCTGAATTTAGATTCGAGGGATTCGAGTATTCACATTTAATCGTTACCTGGAGCCTAAACTCCTAAAGAATTAAGGCTGCAAGGAACAAGCTATAGTCAAGAAAACTAAATGCACTGTAGTCTTTTTTACAGTTTAACTTAAACCCCACTCTCTTCAAGTCTCGCCGGTGTCGTTGCCTTCTGGTTGCCTTCGATGCTTCAATGTGCCTCTTTCCTTAGTAGGAACTTCATTCCTTCATCAACTGTGACTCACAACCGATTTCAACTCCTGTCCTGTGATCAAAAGCCGGTTCTCCACGATTTGAAAATTAAAATTTGAAACGTAAAGTGGTCACATAAAATTCCTTACTTCTTCATTTTGAACTAAATTTACGTACTTATCTCACTTTCTTTAATACAATTTACATATTTATCAAAACTAGAACAAAAGGATACCTGCAGAATTTCCAACAAGTTGTTTCACCCTTTCCGGAAACAGGAAATATTTTGACACGCACCGTGCCCACAATTATAAGTTTTGATAGAAAAAAAAAGTATTATTTGACACTTCACACATAACAAGAGAGTTTGGATTTGAACTGGATCACAATCGCAGAGATTTATTGTGCAGAGCTGACTGGAAATTTGTTAATGGAAGATAAATTAATTCTAACTGATGGAATTTATTTGGAATTAAAATTGGTTCCGGATTTAATAAGTTGAATAAACTGGAGCAATTAATTCAGGAACTGGTGTAGTTTTTGGAACTGTTTACTCAGATGCAATTGAGTTAAATTCTGGTATCTTCGGAAATTAATAGTGACTATTGAATTGGGATTTCGATATCTTCGTTGAATTAGGTGATGTAGGGGTTTTAATGAAAAGAAGAGTGATGTTTGATCCGGTAATCGTTTTAGTAATGCAAAACACGTGCGAGGAATAAGATGTGATGTGCAAGACTGGATTTGTTAGACTTCAATTTTAGTTACATAGTTGAATTTATAAGATAGTGGAAGTGTGTGTTTTCCTACTTTTGGAAAGACTGGTGAAAATATGAAGGACATGTCTGATCATTGTATCCTTAATATGACGGATTTTGATGAAAATTGGCACCTAGGTAAATTATTTATTCAATTTTTATATTTTGCAGTTGTAAGCATATTTTCTGTTACAAATATGTCATGTTTTTTTCCGAGAAGGGTCGACCATTTTAATCAGAGAAAAAATTTCCGGTCAACAAACATTATTCCAGGCCATTAAAAAAACAAACAGTTTTTGATAAACAATAACTGATAAAATTTTTTTTTTATCTTAATCTTTTTATCGACCATGTTTCAAAAAATGTAAATTTTTTTATATTTATTCACATCAAAAAATAGAATTGCTAGAGATTTTTCAAAACGAGGAACTAAAAAGCCAAAGTATTTCTATGATAAAACAAAAAGGTAGATTAGATAAAACGACCACATCAAGGTGAAACGTTTATTATTATAATAAAATATTTTAAAATGCAAGTTGGTTAAATTTTTGTTAAATTTTCTTGAAAACATTACTGCGAATTGTTTTAATTGGAATTTTATTTTGGACAGATTTTACAGTTTGTTTTCTTTAATATTATTTTCATTTTGATTTATATATATTGCGTTTTCATTACGATGGTTTATCCTGATCCAACGGTGAAATGTGATTCCGAATCTCATATAATTCTTTTCATATAAGTTAGGAATTAAGTTGATAAAAAATAACAGGTCAAGATTTCTGAAAATCTGATTTTTATCAAGATATTTTAATGGGCGTAAGGGGCGTGTTCCTCCCTCATTTCCAGAAATTCTTTGGGGCTATTCTGTGTCCCTTCTATCTGAGGAAAAACCATATCTACAGAAGAGATAAGGTTTTTTTGAATAGGCATTGAATTCATCACAGATAAATTCAACTCTAGACAATTTTTCCACATTAAGTTCAGAAATTACAACCTAAAATTATATTTTAATTTTTTAAAAGGAATTCAATAAATTACCAACAATAATAAACTCGAAATTAAAGTGAAAACGAAAATAACGTTCCCTCGTGTTTCACCTGTGAATTTAATTTAAAGAATACATTTGCGTTTGACAATTCAGCAAAACATCTTGCTTCGTTGAATTCATATTGCAAAATCAAAATTTAAATAAGAAACCATTATATTTTTTATGATTATGAAATAAAACTCTGAATGTGACTAATGGCTATGAATTAAAATAATGACGTAAAAGTACATTTAAAAATTACAAGACAAATATTATGTAGTTAAATAAAATAAAAATTATATTATTTGTAAGTTCGGAATTTTTTAAAAAACTTTAATTAATAATTATTTTCTTTAATTTCGATAACTTTTTAAAAATTTTATATAATGTACGTAATTACTAATTATAGTATGTATTTAAACTCATTAACTGCTACCTCATACAGTAAACAGTGTTTATGACATTCTAAAACAAATACGTGCACGTAAGTGTTATATTTCATACAAAAGGGTAAATGGGTCAATTTTTATTGACAATTTGAAAACAGATCATTTATGTTTTCAAGAAACTAGAACTTCGAATTAAAGTCGAGTATGTATTTAGAACAGGTGCAACGAGTATTGATTGATAAGAGACTTTAATTTGAATTTATGATAAGAAGACTTTTACCTCTTTATGCAATAAGTAATTACTCAAAACGTTCAATTTATTTGTTTTTTTTCTATTTTCGCTGAAAGTAGGTTGGTTTAAAGAAAATTAAAAATTATAATTCAGAAGAATTTCAATGAAAATGAAGTTCGAAAAGTTTTCAGCGAAATTTTTTTTTGTGAAAACCACGAGACCTAAAATTTTATTGCTTTAAATTGTTCCATTTTATATTTAAAGAATTTGAGTATAAAAATAATATTTTTCAAATTTGAATATTTTCTGGAATTTATGTTTGGAGCGAAAATATTTTTAGGATTTTAGAATCGAATTTGATTGAGATGAGTTTTTAAAACGCCGGCCGGCACTCGAGATTGTGGTCATTGTCATTAGTCATAGTAAAACTTGTATTCACTTTCGGCCGATGAGATGTAGCAGAACAGCTTCAAGAAAGTTCATTGACACAAAACTCGTTCACGCCGACACACGGCTAACGTAAAACATCGTCAGCGCTAAAATTTTAGACACACCTTGACAAGAACTGCTTATTAACGCAGGAAGTAAACTGCTCTGCTTGCATTGTTACTTTCAGTTAAAAATACTAAAATTGAAAGCGAAAAAAAACATTGTTTTTTTATTGTTAAAAAATAGATTTTTTGTTCTATTTATAAAATTTATAAAAAAATTTAAACAAGAATGGAATTTTCCAATGATATTACAAAATGAGATCTTTTAAAAGCAAAAAATAGAAATCTTTTTTAGAATTACCTTGTCATCTTTGAATCCCTTCGAAATTTACTCGAGAATATATTTTTAAATATAAAACAATTTAAATTTACATGTAATCTTTTTAACTTTCAGATGAGGAATTCCGATCAGATTTTATTCAAGACCTCAGTACTGAATTGGACATCCCGCTTCTTTTGGGAGGCGAGGGATCTCCGATTTACGATGAGAGTCCAGATGATATAATAAAAAATGCCTTGGAATCTCCAACATCCTACACGGAAGATTTGAGCATGAACTTCATGCCCATGGATTTGGACGTCTTTCAAAACATTTATCCCGATGGTGAGTTACTTTTAATTTACAGAGAATTAAAAGATTTAAAAAAATATTAACTGATTCTAACTTGATTTGAATTTTTTTTATATTACAGGCTTAGAGCCCCTTCCCGATGAATCGAAATTTCTAACTGAAATTACGCAAGGTATGAGATTCGAAAATCAGATTAAAATCGAGCCAGTAAGTCCAAGATCTTCGTTACCCCTTTCTCCTAGTCCTAGTCACTCCGATAGTAGTGGACAAGAATGGCATAATGATGCTTCTTCGACTACATCTAGTGATGGAAAGGTAATAGAATTAATTTAAATCCGTATTGTTATATTTTGTAATAGAGTTAAGGCATTAATAATGAATCTTTCTTTTTTTGTTAGTATATACTGGAAACACCACCAATATCTCCTCCTCAAATTGAGCCTACTTCTCCACCAAAGCTATTAAATCCACCCGTGACGCAACAAATCAAATTATGTCCTGTCAACGCACAAGAAAACTCTTCCACCAAATTTGTTTTATCTAAAGGAAACTTAGCAAAACGAGTTTGTATTCAACCCAGAATCAACAAAACTTCAGCTAAAAGTGAAGGTTGGTTTCCTTGACAAAAATCGATAAAAAATATTTAAATTCTTGATGCTAATTTAACAAAAAATTAAATGAATACATTTTATTATAGAGCAACCACGAAAAACGATAATCCTTAGCGCCCAGGATTTCGCAGCTCTCTCACAAAAAGTAAAGCAAAATGGAACACCACAATTAAAAATACAAAGCTTGCCGATGAACCGGACACTGAAGGTTCAAAATCAGTTGAATATTCTACCTTCTCAGCACGTGAAGGTCGAAAAAGGCACAACTTTTTCGCAGCACGTGAAGGTCGATAAGGGCACAACCTTCTCTCAAACAAATCAAGTCAAAATCATCAACTCCATTCCAAAAGTACAAATTCAGAGTGCAAATTCGATAGCGACACCTCTTGTTATGCCAAAAGATCCTGCAATCTGCACTCCCTTAGTTTTAAAAGATAATCCAAATTGTACACCAATAGTTATTAAGAACGAAGTTTCGGAGTTTATTAACCTTTCTGGAAGACAAGAGAGCGAACTTAAAGCCTTAAAGAGACAACAGAGGATGATTAAGAATCGGGAGTCTGCTTGTCTCTCGAGGAAAAAGAAGAAGGAGTATGTTACTGCATTAGAGAACCAGATCGCTGATCTTCAGGAGCAAAACCAACAACTTCAAGCTGTAAATACCTATTTTTATTTAGATTTCAAATTAAAATTGAGAGAATTTTCACATAACTAGGTTTTAATTCCTTATTGTAATTTTCTTTCATGTTTTTTTAAAAGGAAAATGCTGCTTTGAAACAGAGGCTGAGTGAAGTTGAAGAATTAAATGGAGGAAGGAGTAGGGGAAGGAATGTAAACCTAAATGCAAATAGAAAGAACACCGTTATGCTTCTCGCAGTTCTTTGTATGGTTTCTTTTAACTTTAGCAATTTTGGGTACGTACAATCTTTTTTCAATTTATTGTTCATGAAACAATACAAATTGGTTCTTTGTTCTCTAATTTTCTTTTCTTTTCAATTTCAGTGTTTTCCAAACAAAACCAAAAATAGAATCAATGTCAGCCCACTTGCCTTTGCCAAATGTGAGGCATACTAGAAGTTTACTTTGGACAGAGCCAAATTCTCAAGAAACTAACTCATCAACAGATAGCTTCAATAAAACGATGCTTCATCCGATGTGTCCAATGTTTATAAACCAAACTGAGTCGATAAGGTTGGACTACGAGCTTCGCAGATGGATTGGCGGAGAGTCGGATCGAGAAAATTGGACTAAACCGACTAAAACTGAATTGGAGATCAAGTCCTTAAGCGAATATTTACTATCAAAACCCTCTATGGGCCACAAAAAAATGATGGATAGACTCAAACCACCTACGAAAGAGAAACTTGAAGTCAAGCCGAAATCGAGTAATGTTCCTTGGCAAAATAACAATGCTGTAGAAGTCTTTTCACCGACCCTCAAAGATCATGCTGAACTTTTTGACGCTCTTAGGAGGAAAGATGACACCTTTTATGTCGTATGGTTCAGTGGAGAGCATTTATTACTTCCAGCTTCGAGGCAAAATAATACAGTCAGACCGAAAATGTCTCTTGTATTCCCTGCACTTCCTCTCAATGGTAAATTTTTAGTCAACATTATTTAGGGGAGAGATGGGGACGAGGAGATACCTTTGGGACGACGATAGCCTTGGGACAAATCTATTTAAAAGTATAAAATAAAATATAAACTTTTTTTGATATATATATTTTGTTTTTGACTTTAGTCAACTTAGTCTAAAGTTTTGACATTAGTGTTGTTTTTTAACGTAAAAAATTCAAAGAGTTCCTAGGGTATCGACTCTCCTCTAATATTAAATTCTAAGAAAATAGTTTTTCTAATTTTGTGTAATATTTTAATAATATTAATTTACAGAAACGTTTTCTGCTCCGCCAAATCACGTAACCATGATGCAAATTGATTGCGAAGTGACAAACACTCAGTTGCTTCATCTTAAAAATTCTGTAATTCCCGAGCATTTGAGAAATCAACGAAAGCCAGGCAAATCGACAAAAGCTAGGAATGAAAACTACAAACCGTATTTTCTCAAAGAAAACGACACTCGACCTTTTAATCACAAGGATTTCGAAGAGCCCTATATTTTGAGAGGAAAGGGGGATTACATCCAAAAGGAAACGCCCTATATTATAAAAGATAAATTTGATTCTGAGTTTCATTTGGATGACGGGAAATACAGTCCTTTCAACGTTAAATCGAAAAGAATTCTTAAAAGTGAACAGTTTGTTCCTAGCGGGAACAATTATTATGAAGAGAAATTAAAAAAAGGATCAGGCCTAAGTACGTAGGAAAATTTTGAGAAAGTATTTTTAACTGAGAAATTCAATACAACCCCGGCTGTGTAGAAAATAATCGAAGGAAAGAGCCTAACGTGCTATCCATAATAATACCATTAACAATTAAATAAATTGTACATTGACAATAGGGATGTGAAAATGTGAAATTTCGCCCGCTTTTCTGGGCAACGACTGAAAAAAGAAAAATGGTACACATGATATTTTTCAAATTGATATCATTGGTTTATTTATCTTTGAGATACATTATTGCCGAATTTTTTCATAATCCAATGAAGAAATGGATAAAAACTCCTTGAAGGAGTTTAAAGGTAGTGAGCATTTATTGTAGGGATACACTTTCTTAGCAATCCAAAGCAGGAAAGCAAGATGCACAGACGAGAGACACTATTGTGTCGTGAAATTTAGCATCTAGTTTAACTGAATCACAAATAACGTGCAATTTGAACCACTGAACAGATTTTTATTCTCGACTATGTTTAGTTGACATTTATGATAAGTAGTAGGTTCTAATTTTAGACATTAAAATATTGCAAAATATTTTTTAAGTTAAGTCATAAATGAGTTATGATTATTAGATCATTAAATAGGAAAATTTGAATATCAATTATTACAACTTGAATTAGTTTACACGAGTTTTGTGTATTAGGTTTTATAATTAGATATTTCAATATGTGTGGCAATTTTCTCAATACATATTATGCATTTTCTGTAAAAACGTTTTAAAGTTAGATTTGTAATTCACGATGATAATAAATGTTTACATGAAAGCATTGAAAAACTGGAATTTTTTTTCAAGACTTTAAATTTTATATTTAATTTTAATTTTAATTTTAATTTAAACTATTTTTATGATATTGTGATATTATTTAAGATCAGGTGTTGAATTTCCGAGGTAACTTCGTAAATCTGTGATGGTAGATTTTACTAGTTTTGCTTTTATTGTTGGCCTGCCAAGTCGTTGATGCGCCGTGTATCGGTGACAACCTCCGAATGAATAAAAATAATCCCCTCCTGAGAAATTAATCGAAATTAATTAAAAAGTTCGATGTATTTGTTCCAGGATGAATCTTTTGATAGTTTTAAATTCCTACTTTTAAAATATTTAAACTTGAAGTATGGATAAAAAGAAATGATATACTTAGCTTGTTCTACTTTTAAACAAAATTTAATTTTTATTTACATACCTTCTCTTCCTTTAATCCACAAAACATCAACAGGAGGTACTAAAGATTCAGCTTCCGGATCTTCCAAAGTCCTCATCAAACTTTTAACTTTTTCATCGTTAACTTCAGGTGGAAATGGCCTAATTAAAATACTCATTGGCACTTCGTGGACTTCTGCGTTTTCACTTGAGTGAATACTCGTTATATTTTCATTCATGGCCGAGCCTACAAAAAATTTTAGTCATTGAAGATCCTTGAAGAATTAAGATATGATCTTGCAGATGATATAATTGAATTTATTATCTATAAAATGGTGGAAAATTGTTCTTTAACTTTATAATTACTAGAATTCTAAAATAAGTTTTTTATTTTAACTTGTAGAGAAGGCAAATTTCCAGGAAATTCCACTCACTTGACAATCTGTTGTTTGGAGTTGGCAGACGCAATCCTTTCAATGCTAAACGTAATATCATTACTGCCTGAATATTCTGACTTAAGTCACGAAGTGTTCTTTCCACATGAGTCACTTTTACTTTATCCCCACTTTTTCAGTTCATTCAGATGACAAAGTACAGCTTAATCTTAAAAGTATAATATACGTTTGTTATTCAAAAACATTTTTTTAGATTTAATTAGGTATTCATCATAATATTTTTAAATTAAATTTAAATATTTCCAAGAAAACTTTTCCATTTTCAAAAAAAAAAAAATGGTAAAAGATGAATTTCAGGTATTTTTAATTGAAAAACTAAAATTAAGGGATTCAAAATAGGTAATATCAACTTTCACCTCCAGACTGTCGATTTAAATATCTTTTATTAAAAAAAAAAACAATTTTCAAATATAGCTAATTCTAAAAACTCTATCATCATCTAAATTATAAGATTCATAACGATTCTCCTTTTTTCACGTGGCATTGACACGCTGTTCTTGTAAAAATTCAGAAACGTCCTTTGCCAATTTTTTGTAAGTTTCTGCTGATCGAGAATTCGGTTTCGAAATTAGAATTGGTTTTCCACTATCACAGCCCTCTGCGATGTCGTCATTAATTGGCATTTTACACAAGATGTTTATACCTACGATTTTATGAATTTATCAAAAAATGATTATCCAAAAAGATGAATATATATAATTATTTAAAAACATGAATACTAAAAGAATATATTTAAAAAATGCATGTACCGAGTTCCCAAGCGAGATTAAGAGATCCATCTTTAAATAAAGAAGCTTCATAATTGCATTTTGGACAAATAATGCTGCTCATATTTTCAACAATGCCAACAAGAGGGACATTTAATTTTTGGTACATTAGGGCTCCTCTTCTTGTAACATCGAGTGCAGCTTTCTGTGGGGTTGTGACTAGCAAAACACCATTTACTGGGATATTTTGAACCAGAGAGAGATGAGTATCTCCTGTTCCTGGTGGAGTGTCAACTATCAAATAATCTAAGGGACCCCAGGCCACTTGTCGAATTAATTTCTCTAAAGCATTCATCACCATGAGTCCTCTCCAAATCATTGCGGATTCCTTATTTACTAAAAATCCCATCGACATACTGCAGATCATAGAAAATATGTAATAAAATTACTGAAAGTTTAATCTATTACCTATCTACGAAGAAAATTCAATCTATTTGTATAAAAAAGGTCTTTTCAGGATTGAATTGAGAATATGGAGGAATGGAAATTACCACTTAACACCATAATTGACTAGAGGTACCATCAAATTCTTGTCATTTAGAATCGGAGAATCGTCTAAATTCATCATTAAAGGAATAGACGGACCAAAAACGTCTGCGTCTAATAAACCGACTTGTTTCTCAGGTTCGTTTATTTTTAAAGCTACTGCTAAATTAACAGAAGTAGTCGATTTTCCAACTCCTCCTTTTCCAGAGGCAACTATTAAAATCTGCTTTACACCTTCGATTGATTTTTGCTTTGGAAGACCTCGGCCCATTATTTCTCTACGTCGAGTTTCAAGGTCTTCTTTAGTTGTCTGTTTCGATTTGGCGGTACAAAACTGAATATAAAAAATATTTTCTGTGTCATTAATTGTATAACAAAAACTTACAAATGTTTATAATTTTACTTGTAATTTAAATTTAATTTAAAAACATATGGCGTAGAATTAAGTCTTAAACGAAGGGTCCCAAAAGATCCATATAGAATCTTTTTAAGAAAAATTATAGGATTCGATTGGGAACGAGTAACCAATTGAGCTCCGATTAAGAATTTTCTTTATTATTCTCTTAAAAAACTTCAAAAATTTATGTATATGGTGGCAGTACCGTACCTAGTCAGGCTTTGAATTGTGCCCGATTCTAGGTCCGATTATATTTGTATCGATATTATCTAATGCCTTTAATATCTGGAGTAAAATCTAAAATTAAAATTAAAGACAGAAATCCGAGAAAGGTCATCTCTTCTCATGACATTAAAAGCGCAAGAAATAGATCAGGGAGTAAAAAAAAGAATCTAAATAAACTCACGTTTCTGAATGTTGGCACTTGATCTAAGATCAGTGACCGTTTTGCTAAAATTGATATTTTTGTTCGGGACATGTTTGCTCTGTTTGCTAAAGCACCAGGATAACCTAAAAACTATCATCAACAAGAGGAAAATATAAAAATCACGATTTTGAGCACTTCAGAATGAATTTTCACCAAGTTCGAAATCTTGCAAGAAAAAAAAACCTTGGATAGTTACAATAGAGTATAATTTAATGTATCAGTTTCCTTGAGAAATTCATTTAAAAAACAAGATTAAAAACTGTCACGAGGGCGACGCACCATAGGCCCCATAGGGTTGTAAAATATCATGAAATTTTGGTCCAATGGAAAGTTCCTACGAAACTTTCAGGATCTCATATCTCATGAAACATTGGAAATGTTTAATGATGGCGGTGAAAAAATTCAAACTATGCACATGGTGTCTTCTTGGCCGAATTTTTAAGTATTTAGAGTAACAATTCAACACTTTTCTTGAATAAATTTACAAATATCATAGTTTTATTCAAGAAACACTAAATAATATTCCAAAACAAGTATAAACTTGCGGCAAACGTAAAAGTTGACTATCCACCTGTCCTGATTTTTGCGCATGCGTTGGGAGCATTTGTGAATTTGTGAATGAAAGTTTCATTGTTTCGATGAAATATATGGAAACTTTTCATTGCTCACAAACGTCTGAATCACTGAATATCATCGAACATCGAATCGCTGTGGCACTCTCATCGCGCAGCCAGTGATCCATCATTAATGTGTTTTCTAATGTTTTTATCGGCCATAAATATGTGACAGTGAGTTTTTAAATGAAGTTTATAGTGTGCCTCGAAAGTCTGGTTATTGCTATTTATAGCAGATAAAGTTTCTGAAAAAAAAACTGGATCTAAATCGGTCACGACCCCGATCTGTCAATCCTAACCTCTTTCGGCGAAATTCTCGATTTTTTTGACGTTTTCACATTTTGGACTTATCCCGGAATCCTTATATCTAATACTCAAAAACTACGTATTTCTACTTAAATTCATTTTTAAAGTCTTCTTTTTTTAACTTTTCAAGCACGGCTTTTTTGTTTTGAATTTCTTGGATATTTTATTTATATTTTTCTAGATCAAGATTTACGAATTTGGTAATGATTTTGAGAGAGGGGATCAATTTTCAATGTCTTTTTTGGATATTGCAATTGGAAAGTAGTAAAAAATGTTTCAAAAAAAGTATTTTGTATCGAAAGTTTGTATGTTGAAGAATTAGTTTTTGGTTAGTTGAATCGATTTGTCTGATGGGTAAACACATAATGAGTTCATCCTGTTTGTATTAATTTCTTAATTAATGATGTTTATCCCTTTATTAGGTAAGCCAGGATAATCACGAGGGTGGGTTTTGCAGAATATGGGCCTAAAAGCAGCTGTGCAGGCCCTAAAGTAGGTTTCAAACTTTATATTATTAATATTGTATTAATTTAGTTTATCTGTTTCTCTTTGAATTGGAGTGTTTATTCTTGGACAGACCTTTCGGATTTAATCTTGCTTTTTAAAATTATTTTCTGAATTTCTATTTTGGAATTTAAAATCTGAAACTTTTGAACAAGTTTCGTACTTCTCATAAAAATATTCCGATAGCAAATGTTCTTTAACTAAGATTGTATAATATTTATAATATTATTGATTGTTAATTACATAGGAAAGCTGAACCATTAAAAGATAAGGTACAACAATGTAAAGATCTTCTAAACGACAATGATGCATGGCTATGCCAGCAGCAGCTGCAAAAGATTTACCAGCAAGTTCTTATTCTCGACCTTGAATATGCTCTCGATCGCAAGGTGGAGCAAGAACTTTGGAATCTTGGATTTAAGAATTACATAGCGATGCTCCAGTCCCAGGCGAAAGATCGGAAAAATCCTAAACGAGGAGAGTCTCAGGCGATGCTCAGTTGGTGTCTAGAAGCAGCTAGTGGGTTTTATTTAACTCTTCTTCAAGAAATTTGCACTGCTTTCGACCTAGACCTGCCTTTTCGAAGGTAACAATACTTATGATCTTATGAAATTCTGAATTATTTGAAAAAAGATTGGAGATTATTTTAATTTCTTCTCTAACAACAAATCAAAAAGAAATATTGTTCTACTTTATTTTAGAAAGGGATACGTTTACGGTTGCACTTCACCCTGGAAAGCAGTCGAGAAACTCTCAGCGCCTCACAAATCCTCCTGTTTTTACGCCTGCCAATATTGTCTCGTCCACTTAGGGGATATCGCTCGCTATCGAAACCAAAATAAGCAAGCCGAATTATTTTACCGACACTCAGTCTCGTTGTCTCCGTCAAGTGGTCAGCCCTATAATCAATTAGCTCTTCTCGAGGCCTCTCGAGGAGATAAATTGGGAACAGTTTTCCACTACGCACGCTCCATCGCCGTTAAACACCCCTTTCCAGTTGCAACGACCAACCTTGCAAAAACTCTCTCCTCAACCCTAAACGACAACTCATTCAACATCGAGGGAAAGACCAAACTTACTTCCCAAGAGTATCTGATTGTCTTTCTCAAACTTCACGCGATACTCCACAATTTAGGAAATTTAAGTTTGGCAACAAAGTACTCTAAATTGTTGACTGAAACACTGACTGCTTTGATCGCGACTGAGAGTTTCAGTTCTTGGAGACTTGTACAAATGCTGGTTATCAATTTATATGCTTTACAACACGCGGCCGGAACTTCGACGGAAAATGCGGATTTGTTGAGCGTCGATCAACTGAGTTCAGATGAGAAATTCGCAAGAGAATGTATTTTGGATATTATCGCTGGGAGTTTATCTGCTTTGCTCCTGCCTGTTTACACGATTAAAAACGCTATCGTGGACTATTTCGCTTTACCAACTAGTAAGTATTTAATTTATAAGTTTATGTGAATAAAAATTCAATCTAGTTTCACTTAATTAATTATTTTCTACTTTTTACAGTCAAACTGTGCCTTGACTGGATTCGTTTGAAACCCACAGTATTGGAGGAAGCAGCGTTCGCTTCCAGGCTTCAAATTTGGCCGAGCCTCTGTGTTTTGTTAAACGGTTTACAAACCTGCGTATCAGACTTTAAATATGATCAGTGTAAGTTCCCTAATCTCATTCTGAAAAAATTTTTCACTATTTTTTTTTATTAATTTTTCACTAATCTTAATTTTTTTCTTTACAGATAATAAAGTACCACTGCCTGAAGACCGCGATCTTCAAGGTTTTTTACCCCTCGAAAAAAGCTTTGAATCACTTCGATTCACAAATACAGATCTAGAAGGTGATATTATCGCTTTAAATAAACTAAGGGCTGTTCGAATTTTGCAATCTGGTCGTCAAATTGCACAATATCAAGTTAACGGCACCGCCTTGATTACGATTGAGGGTGACAAAATCGACGAACAGAAATTTAATTCTATGAGCGAAGGAGTTGGACCAAGCTACGAATTGATGAGGGAGCTGGAGGAACTTAGTCTGAATAAAGAAAAGCAGCCGATCATTGCTAATAGTCCAGTTCCTTCAGAGTCTGCCAGCAGTAAAGGATCTTCGGAAACAGAAGCGCCCGAGATATCACGTAAGACATTTTTTATCTACCGTTTTCTTTAAAAAGAATTAACCACAATTAAAAGACACTTGTTTTGTTTATTTTGCAGTTGAGAAGAGAGTTGGAATTTTGAAACCACAAGGATCTCTCGAAAGGAGTCGGGATATTGTCGTTAATAATACAGATATCAGCATCGTAGAATCACTTTCAACTCCTTTGACTCGAAAACCAAGACAGAATGTCGCTATGCAAGCAATTATGAGACGAGCCGAGACCGAACAGAAACAAGTGACCTTCAAAAATATTTCTCCCGTAATTACAGAAGAGGAGGAATCTAAGAAAATGAAATCAGGGACTCAGATTACAATCGTTGGAAGTAAAATTCCTCAAACTAGTACGCTCAATGTGAGTCAAAATACTCAAATTACTGTTCAAAATCGTCCAGCATTGATGCCCGTTTCGGTTCAGAATCAAAACGCTGTTCAGAATCAGAAAATGAAAAGTCAAACTCTGCCACAAAACCAAATTCAATCTCAGTCGCAGAATCAAGTTCAGTCACAGAATCAACCTCAGTTGCAGAATCAACCTCAATTGCAGAATCAGCCTCAACTGCAAATTCAACCACCATTACAAATTCAACAACTTCAATCTCAGTCACAGGTTGTTTCTTCTTCGCTAATTAATCAGCAATTTTCTCCATCCGAGAAACGAAATCAGGGAATTTCCCAATTCCAAGTACCAGCAAATTGTTACCAAAATCAATCTTTTAACGTTCAGAATCCAGCCTTTAGTAAAAATTTCATCGCAAATCAAATTCCGGATTTATCATCCTATCAAATCCCGGCACAATATCAACAGGGTCTCAATCCAAGTAGACTACATCAGAGAGGAAATCCTGGAATTGCTCAGAATTCAGGACCACAACAAGGCTTGAATCTGAATTCGACTCAGCAGAATATTCAGAATTTGGCTCAGCAAAGTATTCAAAATCTGGCGCAACAAACTATTCAAAATCTGGCCCAGCAAAGTCTTCAGAATCTGTCCCAGAATATTCAGACTCTAACTCAGCAAAATATTCAAGGTATGACTCAGAATGTTGGCTTACAATCAGCGACGACAAATCCAAATTTGCAGCAAACCCTTGGACACCAACAACAACCTAGTTTGGGAATTCATCAACAGAATAT
The DNA here is from genome assembly GCA_900474325.1 of Synergus umbraculus. Lineage (NCBI taxonomy): Eukaryota > Metazoa > Arthropoda > Insecta > Hymenoptera > Cynipidae > Synergus > Synergus umbraculus. The sequence goes on from UCOK01008866.1 coordinate 57,444, forward strand.
GATTCAAAACGATCCAAGGAATAACAGCTTAAATATTCAGAATCAGTTGAATATGCCAGTTTCTGGAATAACGAATTCCATGCTTAATACTTCGAATTTAACTGGGTATCAACAAGCAGGTGCCGTGCCGAATATTCCAAATTCATCCTTGAATACTTCTGATGTAGCGAATCTTCAGATGGGATTTAATCCAAATTTTGGACAGAATAGCTTTAACCAGATTCCACAGAAACAAGTGGCTCCTGCTGCATATGCCAAGAACCCTGGACAGTTTACTCTGCCAAATCAAACCACTTTGAGTAAAGGACAGCAGGGAATTAACAGTTATCCACTATTTCATGGATATGAGAATAAGGATTTTAATCCGTGGAAGGAACCTCAACCACCACAGCCACCTCTTGCATGGTGGGGAACTCCTGGACAACCACAGATGATGCATGGAAAGGAGAGTGCGGGCACTGACGCCTTTCAGAATTGGGCGAATTCTCCTAGTACAGGAAACATGATTGGGAGAGTTCCTCTGACTCCAGGGAATAATTATACACAGAATCCGTTTCAGGGGAGGCATTATAACGCGAGGAGCAGCCTTGAAGAGGCTAGGCCTTTTGATGTAAGTTGTACTCTGATATTATAATTTCAATCATTCTAGTACTTAAATGTAATTTTATATATATTTTTTTATGTAATTTTTTTATATATTAGATAGGATTTAAAATAAGAATTTTTAGAACTATGGAATATTTTTATTTTCAGATTGATCAAAAGCAGCAGCAGACAATTACTACAGGAAACACGTATTCCCTCTTCAGCGGCAATACCTGGGGCGCAGGTGGTCAAAGCCCAGCTTTATCAAGTCAAGACCAAATGAAGACCCGACTCAATCAACAATCCTTATGGTCCGGGCCCGGACCTTCTCCCCTAGAGCGTCTTTTGGAACAGCAAAAATCCCTGCGCGAAGGCGGCACTTGAAGGAAAGCGACGAAACTGTCGGTGACACAAAAGGGGATCCTGTTTCTAATTACCCAACACGCGGGACGGGTAAAAACAAAAAAGCAATCGTTAAACTGTCGAGAAGCCATTATACACTGGAAATTAATCGCATAGCGAGCGTAAATTTATAGAGTTTGTAGAGAGAAGCGTAGGCCAACGTAAGACGTAAGAGAATACGTGAAACCTATTTAAAAAGGATCACTATTCACTTTTGGAATATTAACTATGCATTTCGAACACTGAGTTTGAAAACTCTAGCAGTGCATCAGAGGGAAATCGAGCGAGGAAGCCAGAAAGGCTGGAATTAAACAAGTATACTGATAAGGTCGGAAATCGCAGCGAGAAAACGAGAACAAGACGAGGATAGTTTCAAGTTTAAGGAACGCGAAAGTCAGATTTTTTATCAGTATACGTCACCTCTGTTAGAATATTTACGAATGTAATTAAATTATTATTTGTATTATTGACCACTTTAATTCGCATTTCCGACACGAAGGTTTCTAGTTTCGTTTCGTTCCCATTTCTTAGCAGTCTAATCTCGAGGCCGTGGTCTCTTGTCACTGCACCTTTTATATCATAAAACTGAATATCATGTCAACGATACTTGTCCGTAATTATCCAAGAAATTTATCTACTTGCTGAGAAAGCAACGTGGACCTCTTTTTTATTAGCACCCTCCGAAAGTCACAAGTCGACGATTCGATTTTCAACTTAAGTAGATTTTATAATTGAACAAAGTGTGAAACGGCTGGGGTCTGAGAACCTTAGTCCGGTGTGAACTCAAGCTTGATTAGTTAGTGCAGATATTGTCCGCGGCTTCGATGATAGTCGGTAGAAAACAATATTAAAAATGACTTAGCTACATAATCATTATGTTTAAAGTAACAAAATTTATAATTATATTCGATTACAGGCAAATACACGATGTTGAAACTGAATCGTTTTGTTAATTATTTATATAATAGCAATATTATACGGCGTGCGGAACACATTGCATGGACAATTAATAAGAGAAAAAAAAAAAAAAAAAAAAAGATACCAAATTATGATTTCAATTTGAAAATTTTGAAAAATTTCCAGGAATTTAAAGGAATTGGAGGAAATTTATTGAGAGTTTAGAGATATTAAGTAATTTTACGGTATTTCAAAAAATTTAATAGTTTTTTTAAAGGATTTTACAATATTTTATGGGATTTTGAATTATTTTAAAGTAAACTAAGAAACGGACGGAATCAGTAAGAGTATTATATGTGAAGGTGCCAACAATTAATGGTCTTACCCTATCCATTTAACGTATACATTTAATTTAGAAGGATTTAAATTTGCATACCTTTTCAAGAGTTTATAAAAATTATGGTATTTATTTATCACTTCTTAAAATTAAACAATCGAACATGTTACGTGTAAAAGTAGGAACATTTGTCATATCGCAGTTAAAATGCATTAGTACATCATAAAATACATTTTCATTATAACGCTGAACATGAAATTCTATTAGGAACTTAATTTCAAAACACGTATATGATTATTTGACACAGTCTTGGTATCTACAACTAAAAATTCTTATCAAATTTAAGGGTATGTGATACTTTACCATAAGAGCAATTTAGTTTCCGCAACTTTACATTCGCAATAATAAATATTTTTTACTAAAACTAGGCCATTTACCTCCGTTTCTTACAGTGGGCAGTAAATGGCCTAGTTTTGCTGAAAAATATTAATTATGGTAAAGTATCCACATGCCCTTAAGATTTAGAAGTTTATACATATAACTCGATGTTTTGATAATATCATAAATGCATTAAACATAAATTATTTTTAAACTCTTATTTAAATTTCAGAACTTATTTTCTGAAAAATTGACTTCTATTAGAAATAAAAGAAAATGTAAAAAAAATGACTTCGCCTTTTACTTAACTGGCTTCTTTTTTTTTCCTTCATGAGTTATTGTGAAGATGCAAGTAACTTTGTTTCTTTTGTCAGCCATTCGGCGCATATCTTGGCTAGATATGTGCAAACTATGCGTATAAGCAACGTCTGTTGGCGTTCGACATGATCGAGGCTGCAAAAATTAATTGTTATTGATAGTTTTGAGTATATAATTTTAAGGAAATTGGTACTTGAAACTTACGTATGCTTCATAACTGGAAGTTCTCTTATTTCCTTTAATCTCCAATTTGCAGTTAAATTGCTTCGCTACACTATTGACTTGAACCATTTGGACATTTGCCATAAAATTTCCGTTTGAATCAATGGATGAAAGTAAAAAGAATATACCCATTTCAGGAATAGAAAAAGCCAAGTCGAACTCAATATTCGATAGGTGGTCCATCTCCCATTGACGAGAGTAAAGTTTTCCAGTAACGCTTGTACTCTAAAATGTTTATATTTATTATTTTAATAAATACCTTTTTCTGCTTTAATTATCGCTCAAATTAAATTTCAACAATTTAAAAGCTAAATTTTACCTCGCACAATCTGTCTTTATGATAGTATCGGAGATGATTTAACATTCGACCGTAACTGTCATCAAAATTACATTTTCCCATTCGACAAGGGAATTTTCCCTTTGCTGCTAGCGGTCGATTGAGTTCTGATAGGACTTTAGGTGCTTCATATTGTGTAGAAGTGGAGACAAATTCACGTTCCACTTGTGGTGACATAAGTGATGACTAAAAAAGTGAAAAGTACAAAATAAATATATATTACAAATCGTATTTTCTTTTTAAAAAGATATTTTCAGAAAAAAATGTTTCTTACTTTGATATCGTCTATCTTCAGAACTAAATGTTCTGCGATAAAACTTCGTGAACCATTGTATATTCCGTGGCACAAAGGACACACTGTTAAATGTAGCCTACATGCTGAACATATGTGGTGACCATCTTTACATTGATAAATTGGTCTTTTGGGCCTATCTAAACAAACAGGACATTGAAGAATTTCCTCCAAATCCTCACACCACTGTACCAAACAAATATGAAATTAAATTTTGTTACATTAGTTTAGACTCAAAAAAGCTTTATTCAATTGTATTTTAAAATAAAAAAGAATATACATTGGGGTCACCCCACGACAGTATGCCTAATGGTGCTGTCCCATGTCGGCAGAAAAAGTCGGCGTAAAGCAAAAACTCATGAGAGTGAAAGAGACAAACAGATCTGCCTATCTGTCACTCTCATGAGTTTCTGCTTTACGCCGACGTCTTCTGCAGATATGGGACTCAGTGCTCCCAACGTGGCCCGAACTCTACTGCGAATGTGTCGCGCTCACTTGTATCTTTTTGTATTTTTTTCATTACTTACAATTAATTTAATTTTCATTATTTATTATAAAAATTTGTTTCTCTATTTATAATAAACAATAAAGATGATATTATTTAGCATTTTGAATTGCGCGCGAATTGTAACCAATCGGATGCCGAGCGCGACACATACGCAGTAGAGTTCGGGCCCGCGTTGGGACGCTGATGGGACTGTTCCTTGATAGGCCTACTGTCAGGACCGTCCGCAGGAATTCATGTTGAGGAGGGAGTCGAAATATTTTTATGATTAATTCACTTGTTACAATAAAAAAAAATGCCTTCAAACGATCGTTTCTGATGTAAAATAAAATTTTAATTTTAATTTGTCTATGGGGGTTGAACTCCCAAAACTCCCCCGTTGTGTACGGCCCTCGCAGACTCTAGGAAACATGGACCGCGACATGGACGATGGACATAGTGCAAAATATATTTTATTTATTTATTGATAAGGAAATATGTACATTAGAAAATGATTGAAGAATGATAGTTTGTATCCTAGTAAAAATTGAAAATATCAAAGCATATATTGAAAGAAAACGAAATCTAACCCAGAAAAAAATTGGTAGAAGATGATTTGGATTACATACAAAGCATACATACCTTTGTTTTGAGTTCTTCCATCTCAGAAACTAAGAATGAAGGTAAGGCAATCAGTCACTTCTTTATACAAAAGGAAATTATTAATTATCACTAAGAATTATTACTAAGAATATCCCTGAGTGTCCCTGTAACTGCCCTGAAATTTTCACAATAATACTTGAAGCCCTGAAGCATTGTTGTGAAAACTGTGGAAAATGGTGGAAGCACTGGAAAGCTGAAAACGCTGAAAACTTCCAAACCGCGCATGCGTTGGTCATGGTTTCTCTGATCGTCTCTGGATCAGCGATTGATCCTTTGCTCATCACATGACATTCAATAACGCTTAGATTTGAAGAAAAAAATTATCAAATATAAACAATATACACTTTTTTTTTAATTATATAATACAGAAGTACTCTTTGAATTGAGCAATTAAAAAATTTTGTAGCATTTTAAAGTTTAAACTGCTTGCGAATGGCAACCAATCAGATTAGGCTGTGCATAATGTGACATCTGCTGTGGGACTCTGAAACCGTGAAAGCTTTCGAATTCGAACGGACCTTTCTTTCTAACGCCTTAGGATAGAAAGAGAGGTCCGTTCGAATTCGAAAACTTTCACTTTATCGGAGTCCCACTACTGATCAAGGCCATATGGTGTGAGATAGACTGTCAGGAAGGTTAGTCTGGTAACTTGTTTCCAAAAATGTCAAAAACGTATTGCAAACTGAAATAAAAACAATTTTTCAGCGTAAATAAGTCGTAAATTTATTAATAAATATATTTTATAAGTGAACAATTCATTTCCGCTTATTTTGAGTACCCACTTGTCCCTTGACATACTTTTAATTTTGTAATATAAAATAAAATGTCATAAATATGTAGGTTATTTGTCAGTTTGATTTGTTTTGATAAACCGGATAAACGCAAAAACATAAATAAAATATAATTTTTGTATGTAAAAATGTTCGAACACGCACCTGAGAAAAAAGTACCGGTTAGGCGATTAAAATAGTTTCTTTATTAAAGACACGTGCAAACTTTTATTTTTTTAACAGGTTATCTTTTACTTTAGATTTTAAGTCCAAAAGTTAGCCAAAACTTTTCCATTTTAGCCAAATAAATTAGTTTTTTCGAAAAACAGATACTAAGCCCTATTCTCACATCGAAAAATACTTCCCTGTCAAGCGGCACTTAAAACCGTTTATTTTTTTGTGGTCTTAAGGGTATTGGAACCAAGATGTAATCTAAAAATTCGATTTCTGCATTTTACTCAACAAATATTAAATTTGGAATTTTTTCCCTCTGTAGGATTAATAAATTTTTAACTAGAATCATGCGCACAGAGAGACAATATCTAATTCAAGTATTTTTTAAGTAAAATGAAAATATTGAATTTTAAAGTTAGATTTTGATTTCCTCGTTTTATGCAAAAAGTATCGAAACCAAACATTTTTTCGCTCTGTACGCAGTCTTATATTTGAAGAAAGATTAGTGCTACAGAGCGAAAAAATATTTATTTATAATTTTCGTTGAGTAAAATGGAGAATAGAATTTGAAGCTTAACACTTGGATCCAACGCCTTAAGTATAAACAAGGTAATTAAAGCAAAATGTAAATTATTATTGCAGAATGTCCGAACAACAAGAATTACATTATAATTTACGGAATTATAAAGTAGTGCAGGCATTAGATGTGGAAGAGGACGCTGATGACCAGGAGGAAGAGGGTGGTCTATGTTCCGATGATAGTGGAGAGGAGTTCGTTGTTTCCAACAATGATGTGAGCGACTGCAGTATCAATACCGATAAACAGAGTGACAAAGAATATCAAAAGAAGTATCAGGATGATGACGACGATGTAGAAAGAGAAGCGGAGGATGTCAGCAAAAGACGAAGGTTGATTGATTCAGCAGAATGTCATTGTCCAGAGGAAAGAGTTCCATCCACGTTATCTCAATGGACATGGTCTGAGCAACAGCCAGATAGACGAGGAAGGCGCGCTAGTGGTATTTTTTTGGGCAATCCTTCTCCAAAAAATGACGCTATGAATGTACGTTCTCCGTTACAAGCGTTTAACGTATTATTTTCTGAGGATTTAATTGAAAAAATTGTTAATCATACCAACCAACAAATAATACGGGAAATAGCACGGTTAAATCAAGAGAGACGAATGATTCAATCGTATCACTCACAAACGGATAAGATTGAAATTAATGCGTTAATTGGTCTTCTATATTATACCGCTGTGTTAAAGCAAAATAATGTAAATACTAGAGATATGTGGTCGGAAGAATTTGGATGCGGAATTTTTCGGGCTGTAATGTCGGAGAAGCGATTCTGTTTCCTCATTCTTATGTTGCGTTTTGATGATAAGAATACGCGAAGAAGTAGGCAATTTTCCGATAAACTAGCTCCTTGTAGAGAAATTTGGGAAATATTTATAAAAAATTGTGTGAGTAATTATGAGCCGTCAGACGATTGTACAATCGACGAACAATTTGTTAATTTCCGTGGTAAGTGCTCTTTTAGAGTTTATGTGAAAAATAACACGGATAAGTACGGGTTGAAAATTTATAGATTAAAAGATGCCAAAACATCCTACATGATTTCCGCAATTCCCTATGTAGGAAAAGTAACATCTGAAGACGACGACTCCGTGCCAACTTATTTCGTACGCAAATTAGTGGAATCTGCGTCACTGGAAGGTTCTTGGAGGACAATAACCATGGATAATTGGTTTACTTCAGTTCCGCTTTTCATGTTATTGAAAGAAAAATATCAGTTGAGAGCCGTTGGTGAAATAAGAAAGAATAAGTGCGAAATTCCATCGTCATTGAAAATTGCGAGCCCGGTCAATTCATCTCGTTTCTTATTTACAGACGACTTAACGCTTGTTTCCTATGCACCAAAAAAAAATAACATTGTGTTCTTTTTATCATCGTTGCATCGTAATAGCACAATCGATTCAAAATCCAACGAACCCGAAATCATCATACATTATAATAAAAGAAAAGATGCGACAAATTTGTTTGATCAGAAGTGTTGTGCTTTTTCCGTCACGCGGCGTACACGAAGATGGCCTTTGAAATTTTTTTACAACATGTTGAACCAAGTATCAGTTAATTCGAGTATTCTGTATAATCTATGGTCAGAAAATCCTTCATTAGGCCGTGCTAAGTTTTTAAAGGATTTAGCTTTCGCTTTAATACAACCACTTCTACAGCGACGTTTGGAGCAGCAAACTTTGCGTCTATCTATTAGGCAATTTATTGCTACTAAGCTTTTGAGAGTAGATAAACCAGTTGCTAGGGGTTACACTATCATTCGCGAGGAAAGTCGTGCCAAATGTGGGCTTTGTAAAACTGAAAGCTCTAGACGAACACGCATGAAGTGCACCAATTGCTTGCGCCGTATCTGTGATGAACACAGATGCGGATTGTGCATTGAATGTGTCCTAAATATGAATTTTTAGATATAGTAAATTAATTAAGAAAATGTGAAAAGGTAACGTATTTCCAAAATAAGTGAAAAAGGTGAACAAATTCAAAATAGGTGAAAAGAAATGAATAGGTGACGACCTGAAATGACTGTCATTATTTGTGGTAAAAAAGTTTGAGACTGAATTGATAAAATAGTAAGTATTACATGCCCTAGAAATAAAAAGTATCACATGCCATATAGAAATAACTCATATTTCGTTGTTTGTCAATTTATTCCCACCAAATTTGAATTATCTGTACACAATTTTGCATAATTTTACTCAGAAAACAATCGTTACATGTAAAATTACTTATAACGTACAATTGCAAGATCAAACAATAATTTATTGTTTTCTTTCCCTAAAGTACTTGCTAATCGAAGGCTACTTTTAATTTTGTACATTGGACAATATTTAACACCCACCCCTATTTTGCAGTTTCAAAAAAAAAAACAAAAAAAAACGAACAATCAGTGGAAGTTTGTAATCGAAATAACAAGAAAAATATGTAAATACAGCTCTCTTACATAATTAATTGATTACGCATTTAATCAATTAAGTATAACGGAGGCAATTAACAGGCAATATTTACAATTCCTTAAGACTTGACTATAATTTTAGGAACGAATTTTCAGTCGGTAGATTGCTAAATCTTAGAAAGTGATTGCGGCTTTATAATTTCATGTCCCGTAATTTACTAAGTGATGTTATTAAAATTTGTGAACTTTCATAGAACGGAAGTAAGAGTTTTAATAATTTTAAAATTTAGTTTAAAGAGTAAATTTTAGGAGTACATTGAAATTTACAGAAGGGTGTAAATGAAAAAGCCTTTTATTTATAGGGACGAAAGCGCTACTAACTTGGAACTTTTTGTTAGCAAATTGAGATTTCAATCATTTCAATATAAAATTAAAGAAAAAAACATAAAACAGAAAATTGATTTCTAATCATAGTCAGAAAATGTTGATATTTACTGTTTTTTCTCATTAATATTGTCTGATTCTTTCAAGGTTCTCATTAGTTCGCTGCCAAATGATATTTTCAGGGTCAAGTAAATACCCGTCAGGCGAATTAAATTAACTAAATGCCACTCCCCTTTACACGATGAAGTTTCGAGTATCATCAAAACAAACGAGTCACTGTGTAATAGTTTCTCTCTTTATATACAAATATTTTAATCCTACTTAGAGCACCCGAAAGCTTTATATTTTATCTTGAAAGAAATATAAACTAAGTGATGAATTATGAATACTTTTGGAGTTCATTCCTCAGAAAAGTTCAATTTTACATAGAAAATTCTCTAATTTAATCGCTTTGACTACAGAAAAGTTAAGTCCTTCTATAAAATTAGATAAAAATTTGGAAATTTAAATTTCCATTCGGGTATATTTAATTAATATTATATGTAAAAAATTATTTATAAGCTTTTAGGAAGTTTCTATTTTTGGGTTAACTTCTGATTAACGTTCCTGCAGTCATAGAGAATTTGATTTCCTAATCGAAGAGAGTCGTGGCTTCTAAAGGCGTAATTCGAAAAATATTTTATTTACAATCTCATTCGCAAGTTTCCCTCGCGTTTGCGAATTCGAGTCCTATTTCTCATTGGCAGTCCGGATGCATGTAAATATTTAGAGAAATTTAGGAAATGCTTTATTATAGAATCCAACCTTGCTGGACTACTCAGTAATCCACAAAAATGATGATGATGGATCACAAAGATAAGTCTTGAAGTTCTTTTAGTAGTTCTGCTTCTTTTTTTATTTTGTCAAGTTGGTTGATTTCTAGTTGTTTTCCTGATGATTGCTGTATTTTTAATTTCGATATTTGGTCCAATTTCTGTACAGAAAATAAAATAGAATATTAATTAAAGTAGAAAGAGAGAAATTTAAATTGTTTGACAAGTTTATATAAAAAAATCCAGTGAAGTTTTTATTAAATACTAACGCTCTTGATTCGTCCAATCTTTTTCTTCTTTTCAGGATCTTCAATAACATCAAGATCGGTTGCAGCAGCCGTTTGACTTTTTGGCGCATCACTAACTCTTTGACCATTTACAACAGTATTACTTGATTGTGGTTGAGTTGCAGAAGCTTCGAGTCCTTTTTTTGCTTTCTTGGCCTCTCGTTTTTTCTTTGCTTTGAGATAAGCTTTGGACGTTTTTCCTGATTGATAAGATTAAATATATTAATTATTTTATTTCTACATCATATTACGTCTGTTTTGTAATCTATAATATTGATAAATAAATGATTTGTTTAAATTTACCATCTGCCGCGGGTTGTGCGGGAGTATCATCGTCGTCATGGAGATTAAAAGTGATTTTGTGCCCTCTTGCAGAAGGTGGCCTGTAAGCTTGCTTCGAAGCTGAAATAATTAGAATAAATATTTTAATATAAGAGAAATACAATGTCTAAATGTATAATTGAGGCTCCAGATGCAATAATGGCACATAGAATTTTTCGACTCGAGCGCAATGTCTTTTCGTTAAATATATTCAACATTTTTATTTTTGCTTTTTCAGGGTTTTTTTGCGCTCGAGCCGAAAAATTCTTTGTGATGCTCTTATTGAATCTGGAGCTTCAATTTAGCCTGTTCTTGGTACCCACCTTGAGGTTGGCTTGGTGCGATACCTTCAACAGCTTTGTAACTGATAGGTTTTTCGGGAAATGTGCCAGCAGGGAAAGTTTGCCATTGAACTTCCCAAAGCTCCTCTTGTTTACTCCAAGGCCTTTCGTATAGTAAAGTGCCGGTATAGTGCCAAATTTTAAAACTGGAAATAAACGATATTGGTAATGTTAAAAATTTCAATATTTAAATACACCAAACTTTTCATGTATTTTTCACGCGATTTAAATTAAGAGAATAGATTCCAAAAATTTTGATTTTTCTAAGCACGATTTCTCACCCATTGCCCATTCGAAGTCTCGGTGCAGTAGTAGCAGTCATAAAATTTTCCCCGTTAGGAGACCACTGAAGTAAAGTTGTGTCAGGAGCTTCAGCACTCGCGATTAGCTTTCTGCTGTTCATGTCCCACAATTCTACACCGCCGCGCAAATTGCCGAAGCCCGTCAATAACAGAAGTGCACTGTGGTTAAGGATTCACTATTCTATTTGATTACTTTTAAACTAAATTAAACTTAGATAAAATTAATTGAAATATATGATTAAAAAAAGACTTATTAAATAGCATTAATTGGTTTATAAAAAGGATATTATTTCCGTGTGGGTTATAGTAAATGCTGTTACGATGTTTCGTTCCGAATTCGAAGATTGCCTCACATTTCAAATTGAACAGCGTAGCCTTCGATGGCATAAATCCGTAAATTACACAGAACTCTGTGTTTTTTGGTGACCACTCTACAGCGTGTATTGGACCTTCTTTACCTATTTTTAAAATAATAATCATTAACATTTAGATAAAAAACAAAACAGATTTTACAAAAAAAAAATAATAATAAAACGAATTTACTATACTCACTAAGACTAACTAAAGCCGTTTCACCCTTTGTACTCAAATAATGCAAAGTAGTTTTGCCATAGTAGGAAGCCCCAGTTTTATCAACTTCTGTGCTAGTCATTAATAATGCACTAGTTCCCTTTTGATTCCAATAAATGTCGACTCTGTCGGACTATGGAAAATCAAACACAAATTAAGTAAAGTACTCTATAATCTCTAAGAAAGTATTATTAAAGGAACAATATATTAAATAAATGTAAATTTACCTGGAAGAAACTTTTATTTGCTATGGATTGTGTTGCTTCGAATTTTGGGTACTGATACAATCGACCAAAAGATGGTTGACCAGGTTTACCTAAAAATAATTGAATATTAATACTTTACAAACTTAAAAAAAAAAGAATAATTTAAAATAAATTATTAAATTCATATGAAAACTCTCAAGGATAAAAAAAATTCAAATAATTTTACCAGGCATATAGCATAGTATGTGATAAGGAACTGTCCCAGGTGCTATGCTGAATTTAGCTATTTTGGCTACGTTTATCCTGTGCGCAGTTTTCTCGAAATTTACGTCCTCGTATAAAACGACATCGTTATTTACGAGCATTCCACAGATTTTCTCATCACTCGACCATTGCGGTTCCCTAAATTAATACAGAATTAATAATCAAACCATGTAAATTATACTTAAACAAGATACTCCCCTCAAAAAAAATATATATATACCAGTCGGTTTGCTTTTTCTGGATAAAGCTTTTTACTAGCTCTCCATCTTCCGATTTCCAGATGTAAAGATTTGGTGAACCTTGAGGATTCGTAGGTGTCGCTAAAATGAAAAACGTTTTATGAATTAATATTGTTAATAATAGTAAAATAAATTCATGCGTAGATAAATTTGAAGAAATTTAAAAATTAATTCTTACCGATGAATGACTCCCAGGTCATTAGGTAGTTGCCCTGAGGGGAAAATCGAATAGCCTGGATTTTCGGCCTTGCAATTTTTGCAATGACCTTCCAGGTAGCGCACAAAACGATTTGTACACAGGTTCCATTGGCCCAGGCAAAAAATCGGCCTTCCGGACTAAACAGCATCGTTTTACACGACTTGCTGTCATCTTTGGAAAATGCAGAAACTGCATCATAAGTCGGTGGGCCTTGTCCTACGTTTATGCCGGTGGAACCTCGCACTGAAATGAAAATAATGTTGTATTAAAAATGAATTTATTAAGTTAAGTCAATTACATCACAATAAATATTTTTTTAAACATTTTTAAACCATAATTCGACCACGTACAAATATAACTTAAAAAATCTAATAAATTCTCTGACGAGAATGTAAAAAGTAAAATAAAAAGAATGCATGAATAATAAATCAATAACCATTATCAGTATTCTTTTTTCACCAATACAATTGCAGTCATTTATACAACTTTTTTGAAACTGTTGTTCATTCAAAAAAAAAATAGAACACCAGATCAAAATAATAAAAATTATCAAATTATTACCCAAAGGTTCAAAATTTGATTAATAATTATCGTAGGGCAAGTGGAAAACTCAAAATGAGTTTATCATTAATGTTTGTTGTAATATAAATAACACATTTTTCTGGTTTTCGTCCAAGATTGTACTCAACGAGAGCAATCGCCACGTTCGATGAAATTTCATCATATAGCACTTTCGAATAAGGAAAAAATACATTTTAATTAAAATACTAATTATTCAAAGGGTTTATGAAAATCATATTGAATTAAAACGATTCGAAATTTGTAAAAAATGTTAAAAAATACTCACCAGCCAAACAAGGGATGGTCGACGCCATTTTACTGACTGACTGTATACACCATGTGCGGTCTGTAATTTCCGGTTTGACCTTTCGATTATTTCGGTTTTTGAAATCCACATCCGGTTTTTTAAAAAAGGGCAGAAAGAATTCTGAAAAAATGCCACGAATTATGAACGTCTAACAATATTTATATCTTTCTCAAGAAAGGTGAATTGAGAAATCAAATTTTCAACAGAATATATATATAGTAATAAAACTACCAATCGATTATATTGGTTTAAAAAAATTTCCTATGTTAGAAATCAGACAATATAATAATGTAATACATATATTTGTAAACAATACTGTCTACAGTGAATTTATTAATAGCTATTTTAAACTATACAATATTTCTGTATAGAAAAAAGTATTTTCTTTCGCGTTTATTTCATTCATAATTTGAATTTCGCGCACTTTTTAATTCAAGTTATGGATTTCCGCGCAATATTTTTAAAATCCTAATTATTTTTTTAGTAATTTTTACTAATATTTATGTCCAATGTGAACATTTTTTTCGATGTTCAACATTGACAAACACAATCTTTTGAAGATTTCACCCTTTTTGACTGGGAAATATGTAAAAGTTTCCAGTGAAACTGTGAAAGGAGTGAAAGTTTTTCAATTTTTTGGGATGAAACGTTTCATTTCTCACTAAAGTAACCACTAGTAACCGAACAACCCTAGACAACCCTAGACCCCAGACAAGACAAGATCGACTAGATCACCAAGATAAGCAATGTAACTTCAATTTTCGCTCATATCAAACAAAATTAAATGGCAAGTAATTTTTAGAAAAGACATTTGTGCTTTGAATGCACAACAAAATTTTAGAAGTTTTCATCAACAAAAGGAACAATGATTTCTGGTAGTTTTCGACATATTTCAACACAATATCTTCAGAGGTTAAGTTCACCTGTTACATCAATGAAACACCTACGATTTAAAAAATTTTCGACTTTTTCTATACAGTGAGTATTTAATTTTATGAAATTGAAATATCTGAATTTGTAGGAAATAATAGCGGTGATTTTTCGCAGATCAAAACCAGTTAAATTAGCTTTCGTCTCTTATGAATCAATGAAAGATATAATACAAACTTCTACATTGTTTCCTATTATTATAATGCATGGACTGCTGGGGTCGAAAAATAACTGGAACTCTTTATCGAAAACAATTCATAAAGAAACTGGTCGCAAGGTATTATTTCTCCAGAAATTCTTTACCAAACTAATTTAGAATTTAATCTAAAGATTTTTCCTTCCTGGTTAAAGTTTTTGATTGAAGTTCATCGCAAACCTATCCAAAAATTTCCGAATCATTCTGGAATTTTTATTGAACCAAACAGTTTCATTCCAATCTAATCCGAAGGAAGTTAATTAATTAATTTATGCGTAAACTCTAAATTCATCCTTAGTTTGGAATCCTTGCTTCGACCTCAAATTAGGTCGAATTTGTTCGAATTCGAGTCCTTGAATTGACTTTAAAATTAGATCGGATTCATTCAGATAGGAACCCTAGCTTTAATCTCTAAGTAGATGAGATTCAATCGAATAGAAATCTTGGGTTTACTTCGGATTGGAATCGATTTCTTTAAACTTCTCTCGAGCTACTTTTGGGCTTAGAAATTCAATTTAAATTAAAGAATAGTATAATTAAGTTTGAATATTAAATAAGTGAATGGAAGGAATAATTAGAGATAATGGAAAAAGAATTAATTATATAGGTAATAACTGTAGATGCAAGAAACCATGGAGATTCGCCACATACTTCTGATATGTCCTATCAACACATGTCTGAAGATATTGTACATCTGATACGAGATCTCAATGTCGAAAAAGTAATTTTAGTTGGACATAGCATGGGTGGGAGTACAATGATGTACACCGCTTTAAATTATCCAGAATTAGTAGAGAAACTAGTTATTATTGACATGTCTCCTGTGAGAGTCAGCCCAAGTCTCACCGAAATGCTTAAACTCTTCCAAGCAATGAAAACTGTAACTCTAGATGGAAATCCAACTTTATCTAAAGCTAGAAAAATGGCTGATGAACAACTTTCGGTTAACATTCATTCTGAAAGAATTAGACAGGTAGACTATGTGTTTCTTTCTTCTTGAACAAAATTCTTTCAAATCTTTTGCACAGAGAATTTTCTTCTTATTTATTTAATAAATCTATAGCCAAATAAATAAATTTAAAAAAATCTAAATAACAAATTGTTTTCAGTTTCTGTTAATGAATCTCGTGGAGGCAGAAACAGGAATTTACAAGTGGCGAGTGAATTTGCCAGTCTTAGAGCAGAATTTTGCCACTAATATTGCTGTATTTCCAAATGTACAAAACAAAGTCTACGTAGGACCTACGTTATTTATAGGTGGCGAAGAAAGCGATTATCTAAAGAAAGAAGATCACGAGAGGATAAGAAAATTATTTCCCACTGCCGAATTTCAATATGTACCCGAAGCAGGCCATTGGGTTCATGTAGATAAACCCGCAGAATTTTTAAATTACATTAACACTTTCATCAAAAGTGACACAGGCCTTGTAAATACATTAAACAAGTAAATCGTTTTGGGATATTCCTTAGCAAATTGTAAAATATGATTATAAAAATGGAAAAATGAAAGTAAACAAATAAATAACTGTATGAAGGAAGTATGGAATTTAAGTTTGATTATTTTGGAAATAGAAATGAGAAAATTTTTAAACTTTGAAACTTTTATTGTTCAGGTGAATTAACAGCGTGACTGTTTTCATGAGAGAAAACATAGTCCAATTTAATACCATGTGCGAATTTATTAATACATAGTCTAAAGCTTATGTTATGACATATACCAACCTATATAAAGTGACATAACAATTAACATCGTGAGATCAAATCTCATGTGAGACATGAATTTTTGTACAGATATCACATATGTGTAGTGTAAAAACGTATTCAACTTCAAAAAGTAGTATCAAAATATTAAAAATTGCACAATTTAAATCCTCGCTTAAAATAATTTAATATTATTGGTGCAAACGAAATTTAGATTCGTAAGGTGTACCTAAATAAGATGAAAAGGCCTTCAATGAAAAATTGAAATCAGCCGCGGGTATTTCATTTCAGAAAATTAAGAAAATAATTAAACTAAATATTTTTTCGGTTTAAAATATTTAGTCTAATTTTTCGATTCCTCCGTTGTAGGCATAATCCGCTTTGTTGTGCATTATTAGTCGATTATCCACAAAATAAAATGAGTCAGACCTTGTTTCGAAGGGATTCGCGATCATTTCTGCAACTGAAAAAATGAATAATTATTTAGAATTGCTCAATAGAGATTTTTTTATTAATTTTGAAACTTACCCAACTCAGCAGGAAGTGTAGGAAATTCGTAGATATGCTCGCAAGTATTTTTACTGTTGGGTATACAGAATCCAAATTCGAAGTCAAAAGTTTTAAGCAGTCTATCCCGGAAAAAGTGTCGCTCTATCATTCTTAGATTATTAACTGGTTGATTCCCAACTAAAAATTCGACTGTGGCACCCACAGTTTTTAATTTAAGAAACTGAGGTGTAAATTGGTATCGAACAAATCGTCCAGCATTTGGATCTAAACGTCCAGTTTCTTCTTGTTGAGGTTCCTTGCGCGGCACTTCGCATTCTTCTGTTTAAAAAATGTTGATTACTTCGAAAGTTATTATTGCTGTTATCAAACTTTGAGATTTGACGTTTTTTTGCAATATCTTCTTAAAAAATGGACAGTGTGCTAAAATTTAATTTAGAAGAACTTAACGTCATTGGGTGTAAGTTCTAACATCAAAATTCCATTTCCTCGTTTTATTCAACAAATATTATAATTGAACATTTTTACGATCTGTAGCACGAATCCATATTGAAATAAAAATTTGTATTCAGAGCGAAAAAATATTTAATTTGAATACTTTTTGCACAAAACGAAGAGTGCGAAATCTTAGCTTAAAATTCAACAATTTCGTTTTAAACGAAAAGTATTAAAGTTTTTCATTTATTCACTCTATACACACAATTCTGTTTAAACAATGATTACGACTACAAAGCGAAAAAATATGTAATTATAATATTTATTGCTTAAAATGGAGAAATTGCTTTGATTGATAAATAATAATTATGCAAAATAATTGAAATACTAAGAATATTTTCGTTTATTGTATACTTACCACTAACCTGAGGTTTCGCAATTTCGAATAATACTGTTTCCGTTTCAAGATCACGAATTTGAAACCGAGTAAAGTCTATTTCATAAGTATTTGCTTCTGGACAGCACAAATATTCTAAAACGAATGAAGATTACAAAATTTAGAGCATTCTATAATATAAAACAAATGAACAGTAATAATAAATTAGTAATATCACTTACTGTCAGTAATAGTTGGAAGTCGAAGAACCATTTCAGGTGAAAAATGGTTTTTTTCAACATTTCCATTGGCATTGTCTTTCTCTTCCTCGCTCGTATTGAGTGATTCGTTATCTTTATTCTTTTCTCTTACGATACTCATTATTGACACTATTATTGTCTTTCGAAAAATCACTAACTTGAAAAATTTCAAGTTTTATTATATATTTATATATAATATGCAATATGTAGTATATAAATAATTATTCAATTCTTTTTGTGCTTTCAAGTAACCATCGATTTTCACCTTTTCATTTATAAAGCAGCGCAGAAAGTAAATTCATTCTCGCAAATAATTAATCACCTTGGACACGAGTTAGTCGTCGATAGGTGTCAACACAGTCAACTGTCAAGTAAGTAACAGCTTTTTGAATATTTTATATTTTTATTATTAAGGCCTGATTACACGCTTTTAGGAAAATGTCCTTCTTCTCACTCTACCATGGGACTATCCCATAAGTTTGTCTCATTCTCGCATATTTTCCGAGTGCAAAGTGGAAAATGTGCGAGAATGAGACAAACTTATGG
The DNA here is from genome assembly GCA_900474325.1 of Synergus umbraculus. NCBI lineage: Eukaryota > Metazoa > Arthropoda > Insecta > Hymenoptera > Cynipidae > Synergus > Synergus umbraculus. The sequence goes on from UCOK01008866.1 coordinate 76,017, forward strand.
GATAGTCACATGGTAGAGTAGGAAGAAGGACATTTTCCTAAAAGCGTGTAATCAGGCCTTTATGTGTATGTAAAAAAATCGATTTTAAACGTGATAATTCAGCATGTTTAAACACCTTTCACTCGTGAAAATATATCACAATAGACGAATCAGCGGCAAGAGTTCCTAGTAATTTTTTTTTAGATATTGTTCTGCTTTATTGACGGAAAAAGTGAACAAAGCTTCATGTTTGACGCAAGTGCTGACCTCAAGGGCTAAAGCTCCAAACTCAAAATAGGTCCGGTTGGGACTTGGGTCCGGTGGATTCGAGGCTAAGAACAGATAAATTATTAATATAATGTTACAAGAGACTAATAATTTTTATGTTACTCATATTCTTTAGTTTTTAAATTTATTGGTCATTAATAATTAAATATTATTAGAAAGCAAGTGGAAACTATCAAAATGTTTGCTACCAATAAGAGTTTCCGAGTGGTTAGTTCAGTGCTCCGAAATCACGTGAGAGGAATTCAATCCAATGATTCCCTTTTGGATGGATTAGCTCATGTTAGAAACAGAAATCCAAGGAATTTGGAGCTCATACGAATTGCTAGAAAACCTGAGGGATGGACTTTAGAAAAACCAGGTCGAAAACATTGGCATAGGTAATTTTCTTGAGGTTATGTCACTTCTAATTTTATTTTGCTCTTTTCATAAGAAAAACAAAAGTTTTTTCAGTTTCGACAGTTGTTTAATTACATATATCAAAACAGATTCTTTTATTTTAATTCTGGGTGGCGATTTTACAAGGAATTTTATTGGTCGAGAAAAAACTGGGAATTTAATTTAAAAACCAGGAGTATTCTATGAAATGATAATTAAAATTTTGTTTTACTGGTAGATTGGTGCTTTTAAAATCTAGTCGACACATAAGTTTAGAAGTTCACCACTTTGAAAATGGGCCAGTCATTTCTGCATCGACGAAAGAATGGGCCTTGAAGAAACAACTTTACAAGTTCGTAAATATTTATTAATTATTCTAGTTTAAAGTCTTCTTCTAACATTGAAAAAATTAATTTCAGGCTTAATGACAGTGCAGCTTATATCAATTTAGGAAGACTCATGGCACAACGTTGTCTTGAAAGCGGAATAACACAGATGATGCCCTTGCCGGAGGAGAGCGTAACTAACAAATTAAAGTTGTTATTACAAGAACTCGAAAATTGTGGCATAATTCTGATGGAACCAGATAGATTTAAAGATCCCAATCCCTGGGACAAAATTGTTCAAATCAAGTCCTGGGAAATTTCTCCTTAATATAAAGACGGCTTTTAATTTTTCATTAATCTTTGACAAAGATATGTTCATGTAAAAGTTTATTACTTGGTTTTTCATATACAGAATGAAATATAAGTACTTAGTACACAGATATATACAATACCGTTTCATTTCGAATTCATCAATATACCTTTTCCACAGAAAAAAAATTAAAAGTCTTGATAACTGGTTAGATAACTTATTTGACATCTGTATTTTTAATACAACCTTAATGGGAGGCTAACTTCCCTCGGCAATTTGCACGAACCACTCTTACAGTATTACATTTGTATTATAGCATAACATGTGTATGCTATAATAATTAGAAAAAAACAATATAATTAAATTGTAGACACAGTCCGAGCTGTTCTTGCTCTAAAATGTACTTACAATGTTGAAAACATTTCCAGCGATATAAATTAATTTTAAAGTAAATTATATATTACACGACTCTCCTGACTTCGAAAAATCTTTTCAGATAGTAAACTTGTCCAAGGGACATGCAGACTAGAACAGATGCTTCAAAAAATGACCAGACAACCACTCGGAAGTTTGTGCTTTCATTGATTGCTCTGTGATTTCGGTCTCGAACCTGAAAATAAATTATATTTTACAATAATTTATTAGTAAACAGAGAAAATAGGGGATGGTTTTAAACTAATTAGGTGATACAAGTTCTTTTTAAAACAAATTTTTGAAAATTACCTGCATGTATTCCTGTTCATTTTTGACTCCCCATAAACTATTACTGAGCTCCTTGATCATATTGTCCAATTCTCCATCATGACTACCTTCAGCGGTTTCTGCTCCAGGTTGTTTTGGAGGATCTCCAATGTCCATATTGAACATGACGACCTTAGGAGTCATTGTGCTTTTCTGATTACTAAAGCAGTATGTGTAAATTCCAGGGGTGTGGGCGGCAAAAGTATATTTCCCACTGCTTTCCTGTTCACCCTCGTGAATTATTTTGCCATCTGGACCTACGATTTTTACGTCGATGTCCAGGAATCCACCTTCTGCTATCTCGAATGTCAAACCTACAACATTAAGTTCAGAATTTGCTTCATTATCTAAATATTTAATTATTTTATTTAATGAATATGTAAGATTCTAACTCAATACCATAAATAATGAATTGTAATGTGTTAGTTTTAAATTCAATATGAAACACTCTACTCATAGGTAAAATGGCCCCAATCAAGAAAAAAATTATTTTTCTTTCAAGAAGGTGTAAATTGAAAGGGGTGCCTATCAAATTTGTATAATCAACCAAAAATTTTGATAGGCTGTCGTGGCTGACTAGATAGAATTTTTTCGACTCAAAATCTTTTTTCAAATCTAGAAAATATGAGATCACAAAATATATGAATTAGGAAAGTCTGGAAGAGATAGATTAGTAGGAAAATGAGTAAAATAAGCAGAAATAAGAAAACTAACCCATTTTGGTTCCATATTCCACCTTGTCGAAGAAACATTCTTCGGCATGTGCGTCCACGGTAATGAAATACGCGTTCGCATAATTGCACCACGCAATTAATAAGAGACCGAGACTAAACCACTTCATTTTTTATATATAGTTTTCTAATTTTAATTAAAGTTCCATTTACTAAACATTCGCAATACCGTCTGCCGCGTCAACAGGCAAGACATCGCAACATATACCAACCTGAAAATTGCAAAATCCACCAAAGTAATTTTTCGCCACGTGTCCCTTCTGCTGCCACGCAACAAATCCACCAATAGGAAGATTTGTTTACATTTTCCATAACCAATGAACGTACATATATAATCTCTTTCGGACAATTAGATGCCGTCCACACTGACATCTTTTCTCCCGAAGGTAACATCCAGGGTTGCACACGTAATATACCTTAAGTAAATTACATGAGGTTTTTGACGTAATTTACGTCTCTAGTTTTTTACGTGTAATTTACGTTTTCAAGATGGCGACTGCGCTTCATATTTAGAAAATAAACATAACCTAATTCTTGAGTAATTGAGGTTATGTTATGCTCTTTTCCCACCAAACTCCTTTTAAATCCGCCATTTTATACATTTAGTACATTTTTTACGTATAATACGTAAAATACGTATTATACATATAAAAGTCCGAGTTACGCGTAACCGTGCAACCCTGCTCAGCCCTCACATTTTAAGGCGCGTTCAGATTTCCCACCCGGGTGCACCTCGGGTACTGCGTCCTTTTCTAACATATTGAAATTTCGACTTGTAAGAAAAGGACGCAGTACCCGAGGTGCACCCGGGTGGGAAACCTGAACGCGCCATTATCTGTTAACAGCGTCGGATTTAAGTTTAACGGGGCCCTGGGCACTTATAGTATGGGGGCCCCCTTGTAAGAGATTTAAAATTACAAATTACAAAATATTTATTGTATATTTTTTTAAGTATAATTTCCACATTCTCATAGTAATTGCATTTTTTGAGTGTCTGAAAATATACGATCTAATTCGATAATGGCGGTAAACAGGGCCGTATTTAGATTTGTGGGGGCCCTGGAGCCAGCATTTGGTGTGGGCCCCTAAAATTTTCTGGATATAAACAATCGTCACAATTCATATCGCGAAGTAAGTATGTCATTTTCCAAACTGAGAAGTATTAGATTCAATTGAATTTGACAAGCGTTCTTGCTTCATTGGTGGGGACCCTAGGGCGGAAAGAGTGAAAAAAGAGGATATTCATTTTGTGGGGGGCCCTGGAGCCTGGGTACATGTCCCATGACTCCCCCCATGTAGGGTTGTGTAGTGACGCTTCACTCGAAGTTTTTTACGTAATATACATGGTTTTCTACTTATGGCAAATTACGTATTTTACGTAGAAAACCCCCCACTCCATATGAATTTAGTGTTTTCGACGTAAAATACCTAGTAAATTACTGTAAAAAACCATGTAATTTACCTAGGGTATTTTACTTACCCAACCCTGCTTCCATGTGCCCTTATGTAATCCGCCACTGGCCGTCCTGGCCGTTAAGCTATCAAAGATATTAGTACCTAGATGCGGCATAGGGATTAGTTCATGCACATACTTGTAGGTGGCTCACAAGTCGAGTTTGTGCATAGTGCATATATATACAATATATATAGCTACTATTTAGGCTTTCGCCAGCACATTCCTGTAGAGGCGCTGTAAGCTGACCTATTTTAATGGCGCCAAGTCCTAGTTTTTTGAAATTCATATTTTTAATAATCTGATTTTCTTCGAAACATTAGTGAAAATATAATTAGGACATAAAAAAAGAGTTTATTTAAGGGCATGTGATACTTTACCATAAGAGCAATTTAGTTTACCCAATTATACGTTCATAATAATAAATATTTTTAGCGAATAAGAGTCAATAAACCTTCCTCTCATGTACACGAAGGTTTGTTGACTCTTATTAGCTAAAAATATTTATTATTATGAATGTATAATTGGTTAAACTAAATTGCTCTTATGGTAAAGTATTACATGCCCTTAACTTACTGAAAATTGTTATGTTGTATC
>UCOK01008867.1:0-24307 GCA_900474325.1 Synergus umbraculus
AATTAAATATTTTGTTAAACCCTTGTAAGAAATTCAACTAGGTATATAGTGGAATAACTATGCAAAATTTCATCAATTTATATCTACGCGTTTTCAAGAAATTGCTGGATCGTGACACACATACACACACATACACACACACATACATACATCCGGACATTTTTTCAGATGATCATATTAGATATATTGCCCTTGAAATATGTTCAAAAAAACCTTTTTTAGGAAACTGGATTTTGTCACCACTACAAAGCTTCCTCTATGAGGAAGCAATTCTTTAAAGTTACGAAAAAATTTATGAAATTCCTTAAAATTACCTGAAATAATATTGCGAATTTTAAAATAACTCTGTCACTCTGAAATTATTACCTAGTTTTGTAATTATATTTTATAATCTTAAAAAGTTGAGTTTAACCCATATAGTAATAATATAGCTACGATCATTACTAATAATTTTTTTTTATTCCAGGCGGCGACCACGCGACGTAAATCGAGGCTCTAGAGCCTCGATCCTGAAGATGATCGACTCGTGATCGAGGCTCTCAATCAGCAAGCTGCGAGAAGTGTAAATAAAAATCCCGGGGTGGCGGCAGGCGTATCAAAAACTCCTGTAGCGGCGTCGGTACCGGTACCGGTACCGGCGATTTGCAGAAAAAGCGACTACCGAAGAAGAAGGTGGGAGCTCACGCCGTGGAACAATCCACTAAGAAAAACGATTCCACTTCGAAGAATCGGTGGTGGCGGTGGTGGAAGAAGAAGAAAAAAAAACATTGAGGTGGTAAGGAATATTCCACATCTAGGTGTAGCGGGCGCAGGAAATCAAATGGTGTCATGATCGGCGGAATCAGTCGTCGAAACTGGGCCCTGCGCCTTTCGCTGGTCCTGAACGTTTGTGTCTTCCTCTACGTTTGTGCCCATTTTGGATCGTCATCGGGACCCTGGATTGAAGAGTCCTCAACCAATTGGGGTGCGAACCAGGTTCAAGCCGAATCGGTTTTCGGAAATGGAGTAGTCGCCGCTGACCGCAGGATCAACGGGACCAAAATCGCCTCATCTTCCTCGTCTTCCGTCGTCTCCGATTTCTCGTCGTCATCATCGTCGTCTTCGCCAATTTCTGCTAAACTCAAGGAGGCAAAAATAGTCGAAAACAAAGCAGCTAATTTAGAGGAAGTTTTGAGCTTGAAGGACCCGAAAACCTCTTCTTCTGGGAAAAAGAATGAGACTTTGAAGGAAGAGAATGATGAGAAAGTTGGGGAGAGCGTCAAGGATCAAGGACAAAATAAAACGGTAATTTAATATTTTTAAGTATTTTAGTTGGTGGAAATTGAAACACTTTATAACTTGACCTGAACTACACCCATTCATTTGCGAAACTAATGAAAATGTCAGTATTTCCATAAAACTTGATCGAGTACTAAAAACCGTTGATTTGAAAATCTAATCAAGGTGTCAACATTTCTATAAGAAAAATTAATTAACTGAGAACTTGATTAATTTAGCGAACTTGGATTTGATTTTATACCGGTTTTCCAGTTACTTGTAATCAATAATAATTAACAACAATTAAAATCCTTTTATCAACCATTTCTTAAAGAAAAATAGATGTTATATTTTTTTTATTGAAATTAAAGATAAAGATTATAAAAAAATAATTTCAAGGGATTTCAAGTATGTACTGTTTACAAATTTTTTATGATTTTAAAATAATGCCAAATAATTCAAGGTATTTAAAAAAAATTTTATCTCTTGATATTTACTTAATTAAATCTTCTGCAATTACCTAAAATACTTTAAAGTATCATGAAGTCTAAAATTATTTGATATTTCTTGTTTTTGCACACCTATTCCTAGTATACAAAATAATTGAGAAATTTATAATTTTTGAAATATAGAAACTTGTAATTCCTTGCCTAATTTCAAAAATTTCCATAACTTTCGTAAGATTCTTTAAATCCCTTTAATATCCTTCATAATTCTTATTAAAATTACTTAATATTCTATATAATATCTCGTAAGATCTCTTAAAATTTTTTAAAACCCCTGAAATGTCATGAAATCCATTCCAATTCCTGACAATTCAATAGAATTTCGAAAAAAACCCCTTGAAAGTCCTTAAAAAATAACTTAATAACTCATAAAATATCGAAAAATATCTTGCAAGTATTTAAAATTCCATAAAATCCCTCGAATTCCTTAAAAGTCTTTTAAATTACTTTATATCTTGTACAATATCTTAAAATCCCTTTAATATCCTTTAAAATATGGTTAAAGTCCTTTTTTCGTAAAATTACTTGATATTCTTTAATATTCTACATATTATCGTTATATCCCTTAAAATTAATTAAAATTACTTAAACTTACTCAAAATACTATGAAATAATCTCATTAAAACTCTTAAAATTCCTGAAAATCAATTAAAATTTCGTAAAATCGCTTGAGTTCCTTCAAAATCCTTTAAATTTTACAAATTCACTTCATATTCCATGGTATTCCTTAAAATTCGACGATCTCTTGCTATATCCCTTAAAATTACTTGAAATTCTATAAAAGCCCATTGAGCTCAATAAATCTCTTAAATCTCGTTAAATACATAAAAATATTTGAAAGTTCAATGAATCTCAACATATCTCTTAAAATTTCTGAAAATAAAATTCCTTAAAATTTCTCATTATCATTAAATACCTTAAAATCCCTTAAAATTATTTAAAATCCACAAAAAAATCATCAATTCCCACAAAGTTACTTATAATCACATGAAACCTCATGAAATCTTCTGAAATTTCTAAAAATCAAATGAAATCTCGTAAATCCCTTAAAATCTGTTAAGCCCATAAAAAATTAAATCAATGAAAAAAAAATACAAAAAAAATATCGTAAAATCCATTAAAATTACTTAAAATTCTTGACAATCGAATCAAATCTTGTAAAATCCCTTGAAACTCGTTAAAATAATTTAATATATCCCCTTAAATATCTTACAAGTATTTAAAATTCCATGAAATTTCGCAAAATCCCTTGATATTCTTTAAAACTCTTTAAAATTACTTAATATCCCATAACATGTCTTAAAATGTCCTTAATATCCTTCAACATCTTGTGAAATTCCTTTTAATTTCCTAAAATAATTTAGTACTACTTGATATTCGTTGACCTTTCATAAAATTCCATCAAATTCCACAGACTATCGTTTATAACCCTTAAAATTACTTAAAACCCCATGAAATCTTATGAAATCCCTAAAAATTCAATGAAATCTCGTAAATTCCTTGAAATCCGCTAAGTCGTGAAAATAACTTAATATCCTATGAAATAATCAATTAATATTTTTTAAATCTCAATAAAATTCGAAAAACCATTGTAAATCTCTTAACATTATATTCAACGTTTCATGAAATCTCATTAAATCTATTAAAATATCTTAAAATCCAGTAAAATTTAGTAAAATTTCTAAAAATCTCTTAAAAGTTTCTGAAATTATTTAAAATTCCACAAAATATATAGTGAAATCTCTTAAAAATACGAGTATTAATACATTAAAAACTGAAAAAATGCTATTTTTATTTTTTTTACAGGCCCGGATAATTGTCCGATCTCCTCTGAAGCTCCAAGATGCGATTCCCTGTCACGAAAAATCGGTGGAGCCGAGAAAAGCTCAAAGGGGTGATTATTGGGTTCTCTATAATTACGTGCCAATGAGTATGCAGGTGCATTGTTGGGAAAGCATCACTTATACGACGCACGCTGATTACACCTTTCTTGATAATCTGGAACCTTTGCTTGATCGATGGAGAGCACCGATATCGATCGCCCTTCACGCACCCGGTACCGACTTTCCACCGACGCTGGATGCAATTAAATACGCACGTAGTTGTGGAAGCCCTTTGATCGCCCAGTTGGTCACCTTCCACATTTATTTCAGCAGCAAACACGTACCCAAATCGGTTAGTTTAAAACTTAAAACTTTTTTCAAAAACCAGCAAGTCAACATGCACGCGATTACTTTGTTTTTCTTCTTACAATTTCAAGTCATTCATAAACCAATCAGATTTGAAACTACAATGTATGAGAGATTTTCGAGATATGTTTAGAGCGGAACCACTTTTTTAGAGAGAAATTTCAAGAGGTTTCTAGGAATTTTAAGGCAATTTGGCGATTTTTAAGTGATTTTTACGAAATTCAGAAAGATTTTTAGGATTTTAAAAGATTTCGTAAAATGTTAAGGGATTTAAAAATATTTCGTGAAATTTAAAGGGATTTCAAAAGGTTTGTAAGAGTTTTATGGGATTTAGTAGATTTTAAAAGGATTTCAAAGGCTGTAAATTTTTTAAGGACTTTCAAGAAATTTATTTATAATTACTTCACGTTACACACTTGTGATGATCCCACGTGATCATCTCTCAACCAATCGGATCACGAATAAACTGCGGACACTCGACAGGTCATCTATTTTTTAAGAAAGGAGGATTATGGAATTTTTATGGATTTGATGGATTTTTATGAGATTTATAATTATTTTAAGGCATCTTAAATGTTAAGGGCATGTGTTACTTACCATATGAGCCAATTTAAATAACCCCGTTTTTTCCCACAATTTTTACTTTTTCAAAAAAATAATAGTGGACATCCGTTAAGAATGCGAACACGGACGGATGATGTTGACTAAAATTTTTTTGAAAATATAAAAATTGTGGAAAAAAACCGGGTTTAAAAACTTGCTCATATGGTAAGTAACACATGCCCTTAAAGGATTTTATTAAACTTTACGAGATTTCTAATAATTTTAAAGGATTTCAAGAGATTTTTCTAATTTTTAAAAGGTTTTATGGAATTTTTAAGGATTTCATAAAATTTGACGAGATCTCTAATATTTTTTGAGTGGATTTTAAAAAATATAATAGGATTTTATATGTTATCGTAGAATTTTAAACTATTTCAACAAGTTTCTGGAAATTTTAATAGGTTTTCACGATTTTGATCATGCAGGTTTCAATCGGATTTCAAGGTATTTTTATGACTTTTAAAATATTTCATGAGATTTAAAGGATTTTCAAACTTATCAGGAAATTCTATTGAGGGATTTCAAAATATTTTTATGATTTTAAAAAGATTTTGTGGAATTTACAAGGATTTCGAAGAATTTCTTATTTGAAGAGAATTATATATTAATGTATTTCTAAAAGCAACTATGAAAATCATTTATTTTAAATTTTCCTACAATTTCATTTTATCACCTTGAAAAACTAGTTAGAAATCATCAGCTTATAGAACTCGATTTCCTTCTAAAGACTCTCTTTAATCTTATCATTGCCGTTAGTTGGAAATTTACTATATAAAAATAGAACAATTTTAATTCAGAAGTGTGGTCAATTAAGTGATGAGTTAAAGATACTGAAATTTAATTGAAAACTGGTTTAAAAAAAGTATCTGGTATTTTGCAACAATTTATAATTAACTACCCAGCTATTTCTTCTCCAGCAGAGATTTTAACGACCGTAAATTGAGATTTTATGACGCCACTCTCATGAACAATATGAACACGGAAAAGGTAACACCGAGAATCCGTGCCAGCTTCTCCGGTCATTTTTCCCTGACCCCAATTTAACACTATTAAATTATATATCGTAATAAAAACGATTACCTAAGCGCACATAATGTATTCGCAACTGAGGTAATCGATCTGATGGTAATCTGCTTCTAATGCAATCACTAATTGAATTTTATACATTATAAACCTTCTAACTTGAAATATTTTTCGATAAGAATTTATATTTTTTAAATGTAACGAATAGTTTACTAAGCTAATTTCTTTACCGTATTTTTCAGATTCCATCGAGCGACAAGGTCATGGCAGAACGATACAACTGTTCTTTACCACCACCTTGGGTTAACGTGTCGATTTCAAAAATGTACAAGAGCGAAAGGAAGCTTTTGTATCCAGTAAATTTGGGTCGCAATATCGCTCGGGAATCGGCGCCAACTCGTTACATACTTGCGAGCGATATCGAACTTTACCCCAGCCCAAATCTGCCTGACAAATTTTTGGAGATGATTCGAAGAAAGGATCAACCCGTCCTCTTTAAGCCGAATCCCAAAGTCTTTGTACTTTCCATTTTTGAGGTAGCTGAAAAAAGTCAGCCACCTCTAAACAAGACGAGACTGGTAATTAAAAACTTATTAAGTCTTCATTATGTCTTATTAATAGTTTCATTAGACTTGATTATATTTAAAGGGATTTGAAGAGATTTCAAAGATTCATGGAATTTTATGAAATTTATTCTAATTTTCAGAAATTTTAAGGGATCGTACCAGTTATTGGGGTTTTATAGAATCTAAAGAAGTTTAAAGAATCGAAAAAAATCGAATAAACAGTTTTCATTGGATTTTAAATAATTTTAAATGATTTAACAATATTTTGTGTAATTTTAAGTAATTTAAGAAACTTTAAAGCTATTTCAAGGATTTTCACTAAGTTTCATTGAATTTTCAGATATTTTAAGGGATATTACAAAATTTCATTATATTTTTAGAAATTTTAAGAGATCATGGGATTTTGCGTATTTTTAAAAGATTTCACGATAAATATATTGTGGAATTTTGAGTGATTTTTAAAACTTTTAAGGTATTTGAAGGGATTTCACGATATTTTATGGGATATTTAGTAATTTTAAGGTCAGTTAAGGAATTCAAGTGATTTTACTATATTTTATTGTATTTTCAAAAATTTAAAAAGATTTAATCAGATTTCGTGGGACTTTGTGTAAGTTTTTTAACTTTAAGGAATATCAAATGAATTTGAGAAAATGAGAGGAATTTCACGAAATTTTCATGGATATACATTTTAAGATGGGGATTTCAATGTTATGGGATTTGATGATATTCTAGGAGATTCTAAGTAATTTTAAGCTACTTTAAAATATTTTATCAAATATTAAGTAATTTGGAGAACATTTATTTCCAGAAATTTTGAAGAATTTAGTGAGATCATATTGGATTTTTAGGAATTTTAAAGAATTTAACGAAATTTCATGGAGTTTTGAGTAATTTTACGAGATGCATTGAGATATTAAGTAATTTTAAGGAGTTTCAAAATATTTTGAAAAATGTTAAAGGCATTTTAAGATATTGTATGGGAATTTTACGAGATTTCATGTGATGATCAGGAATTTTAAGGAATTTCATGAAATTTCATAAGTTTTTAAACGACTTTGAGAGATTTGTCAATATTTTATGGATTTTTAAGTAATTCTAAGGGATTTTACCATGTTTTGTGGGATATTAAGTAATTTTAAAGACTATGAATGGATCCAATAGATTTTACAAAATTTCAGTGGATTTTCAGAAATTTTAAGAGATTTAATGAGACTTTATTGGACTTTAAGTAATTTTAACAAAAAATATGAAGTGAATTTACAAATTTTATAGGAATTTCACCAAATTTTAAAGCATAATAAAGGTATTTTAAGGTATTTTATGAAACTCATGAAAATTCCTGAAATTAGATAAAGAGTTACAAGATTCTATATATTTCAAGAGTTAAAAATTCTTAATTATTTTTTCTACTAGCAAAAGGTGTACAAAAATGAGAAATTAATCACGCGCAGATCATGATTGGTAGTTTAATAAATTACACACAAGATTACACAAAAAATGTCAAGAAAATTTGTAAATATTTCATGAAAGTTTCAAAAATTTCATGGAATTTTAAGAAATCTTAACGGATTTCAAATGTACAATTTTAGTCTTACCATTATTTATCATTATTCATACTATTAGAAAAAAATTAAGGTTTCGATCTGTCGTTTTAACCAAAAAAACAACACTATTTTTTTTCGAAATTCCGACAATATAATGAGAATATCGAAATTTCGAGTTTTCTGGATCATACGTTTTTATATTCTCACCAGAGAAGATGATATTATTGAGAGAAGGATTAGATAGTAAAATGTAAAATTATAATTTATGTATAATAATTTCTTTTTTTAGATGCAAATGCTAAAGGCTGGAACTGCAATACCGTTTCACAAAAAATTATGCGCTGGATGCCATAACGTACCAAGAAGTAAAGAATGGCAAGAAGCACCAGAGACGGAAGGTTTACACGTATTTCATATAGGAAAAAGAATAGGTGCTTTCATTCACTGGGAACCAATTTTCATCGGCACCAATGATGATCCTCTTTACGATGAAAGACTTAGCTGGGAAGGGAAAAGCGATAAAATGACACAGGTATGTATGAAACGTATTTTTCCATTATGTTACTTGACATCATAGTCAGATATTTTTATTCTCTATATTTGTATATTTTATTAGTTGTATTTATATATTTTTATTACTTATATTTATATATTTTTATTATTTACATTTATATATTATTATTTTTTATATTTTCATCTGAGTTTTCCTGAATTCTGACTTTTGAAGTAAGATTTCTCGACGTGAAAGCATCACTTTCTCGAGCAATGTTTTCTCACCCTTTTCGTATGACTTGCTCTTCAAATACACGATTCTTGAAATTCTTGAGAATTTTAATTTGCCGCGTACAAAGCAAGGTTTGGTTTAAGAATATTTAAAAATAATTGGTTGAAGGTTGGAGATAAAATTCGATTTCTTAAGTTTACTTAACAAATATTATAATTTTTTTCGCTCAGCGAGACTCATCCTTTAAATTGAATTATTTAAAAGGGTTTTTCGAATTTTTTTCAGATTTAAAAAATATTAATTTATTTCACAGTATTTTAAGGAATCTTATGAAATTTCAAAGGATTTTCCGAAATTACCTGAAATTTTATGTAATTTTCAGAGATTTTACGATATTTCATAGAATATTAAGTTCTTTTAACGACTTTTGTGATTTCAAGGGATTTTGTAAGATTTCATAGGCTTTTAGGTAATTTTAAGGGTTATAACGATAGTTTGTGTAATTTGATGGAATTTTATGGAACGTCAAGAAGTATCAAGTAGTATTTATTATTTTACGAAATTTAAAGAAATTTCACTTGATGTTGAAGGATGTTAAGGGCATTTTAAGATACTGTATGGTATATTAAATAATTTTAAAGAGTTTTAAAGAATATCAAGGGATTTTTATGGAATTTCAGGGAATTTAATTAATATTTATTTAGTAAAATAAAGAAGAAAGTTGAGTTTCAAACTTAAATTTTCGAAAAGGAAAATTAATTGGATTTAACTTAAATGAGTATTTAAATAATATCGGTTTTACTTTTGGAACGTGCAAAAAAATATTTAAATATTCAAGAGAAATTAGCTTATTATTTAAACTTACATATGAGTATATTAACCTACTTCTTAACACAGAAAGCTGAGTTTCCAAGTTCCAAAGGCTTTATGTTTCAAGTCTTAGGAAAATTGTGGAATGAATTGTAATTTGGTAAATTCTCAAAAAATTCCTATTTCTGACCCACTGACCAAGGTAATAATATTATTTCCTTTTATACCTAACTATTCCATCCTTTTTTCTTCAAACATTTTCCGAAAAAATTATATTTCTCCTCTCTAATTTTAATCAATTAAAAATAAAAATTAAAAAATCAATTAATAAAGTTCTTTTATTTTTAGGGATACGCTCTATGCGTGTTAGACTACGACTTTTTAATTTTGGACAACGCTTTTCTGGTGCATCGGCCTGGTATAAAAGTCTACAAGAAGGATGCACATCGGGACATGTTGACAGCCAAGACAAATGCGTTGATCAAAAAGATTATTGTACCGGAACTGAAAGTTTTATATGGTACGCGAAAAGGCTGTGCTGTTTGAACATTTGACTGATCTAGCGATCGACCTCGAACCTGGATAAAGTGCCAAAGAAGAGTACTTTTCTGACGGATTTTGCAATGCCACAGATTTCTATTTTATTGCAATTCATTTATTTATTGCTAAGAATTAATTCCCACACCATTTGTCAAGCACTCACAATTTACGGAAAATGCAAGTGTGAGAGGATTTTTTAAGGGTGTTGGATCCAGGTTCCAACTTCAAAATTCGATCTCTTTATTTTTCTTAACAGCTATTATAATTAGATATTTTTTCGCTCTGTAGCTCTCCTCATTTTTAAAATAGAATTGGGGCTACAGAGAGAAAAAATCTGTAATTTTAATATTTTTTGTGTAAAATGAAAAGTTTTAATTTTAAAGTTAGATTTCGCAGTTTTTTTTTACACCTAAAGTATTTAAAATACACGCTTTTTCACTCTTTAGCCATACTTTTATTTCGAAAAAAAGTTGTCCCAAATAATGAAAAGCTATTGGGTTGAAATTTTAGACGTCTAGTCTGGCGATTTTTTATTTTTATATTCATTTTGGAATAAAAATATTTTTTAAAAATGTTTCCACAGTTTCCAAAATTGTGAAAACTTGTGAAAACTCTTGTATATCCTTCAATTATTTTTAACTTTTTTGAAAATTCTTTGAAGTTGTTTAAAATCTCTTGAAATCCCATAAAATTCTTTGAAGTTCCTTAGAATTAAATGAAATTCCTCAAAATATCTTGGATTTTCTTTATCATTTAAAATAATCTCTTAAGATCCCAGGACTCGGACAACTCAGACAACCCAGAAGTCAGACTAGACGTCTGAAACTTCAACCTAATTGAAAAGCTATATAATTTTAATATTAGTTATGAAAAATGTGGAGATTAAATTTTAACGTTAGAACTTAAACCCAACACTCTTACACTTAAGGGGGTCGTCTCATGTGACAAGCGTTTTTCTTACACTTTTTTATGAATTTTTTGTGACGAAAAATACAGGCTAAATTGTTTGGTTTTTTTAGGTATATTTACGAACTATTTAACAGTTATTAAATATTTTTTTACGTTAAAATGTACAGTTACATCGACTGTAGACATCTGGATTGACATCCGTGTCAAAGAAAAGTTGGGGGATGATCAACACGATTCCCGCTGTTCTATTGATCTGAAATTAAAAAATCACCGACCGTTTTAATTGGTAGATCTGTGGCTATAGTCGGAACCAGAATTGAGTCAAAATTATGAATATTTTTTTTTGTGAACTGGCAAACATAAAAACACGATTTTCATCATATTTAAAAAAAATTTTTTTAATTAAAAAAAAATAAATATAGGTATCACAATGATTCTAGTTCACGCTAAATCTATAGATGTCCTGAGTATACCATAAAAATTTGAGCCCAATCGGTCCATTAGTTTTTGAGATATCGTGTTGAACGTTGTGCAAAAAAAAAAGTTTGGGTATGAAAAAAAAAAGTTTAGGTATGATGAAATCAAAATATTTTCCCCTTCTTAACGAATCCGAATTGCCAAAAATCCTTTCACACACACATTCTAGATGTGTTTAGGAAGCGATTTGTGCAAAAAAAATCGATTTTTTTACCCTTCACATGAGACGACTCCCTTAATCGAATAACAAGTCACCTTTCGGCAAACTCTAGTCAAGTAGTCACCTTTGGTACTTCCGAGTTCGGTACAAGGATGAATTGTGCAGGCGTTCGTTAAAAATCATTCAAATGGATTTTTTACTTGCATAATAACTTTAGAAAGCAAGTTTATCGAAACTTGTGCTAAGGAAAGTGTACAGTATATATTTTAAAAGAAATCTCAAGTATTTTTAAGTTTAAAAAAGTTCTTGTTACTTAAGAATAGTCCTTCGTAAAATTCACTCTGACAAGGTTGTCACTAAACGAATATTGTAGATATACCTAACAGTAGAGTGTTTTACGCTCTTGGATTTGTAAAATGCGTTCGCAAACCACCTTGAGGCATTTTCTGAATTTTCTCTTTTAAAGAAATTTCCCGCCTTGATAGCGAGTGTAAGAAAAAAAAAGTAGTCCCATGAATTTATACGATCGGCTGTGATTCGATTGCATTAATACCTTTTCAATGTTCAAAATAAAGAGAGGGCCAAATTTATTGGGTTGAAGTTTCAGACGTCTAGTTCGACGATTTTTTTTACATTTATTGGAGTAATAAAAAGAAGAAAGTTTCCACTGTTCTCAAAACCCAAAATTTTTATTTATTTACTAGGAGCAATTTTACAGAATTTAGGGGAGTTTGCAAAAGATTTTAAATAATTTTAAGGAATTTCAAGGAATGCTAAGAGATTTTGATTGATTTTAGTAATTTTAAGGGATTTTTAAAAGAGTTGAAAAGAGTTATCAGTAGATTTTAAAATTAATAATAAATTAATTTTTACATTTTCATCAGAAAGAATGTATTAGATTTTTTATTTTAAATTTCTAATAATAAAAAAATAAAAATAAAATGAGTTTGGGAACTTTTTTGATATTCTTAATCAAAAAAATGCAAAAAAAATAAAGTATAATAGAGAAAATAAAAATTTTCGTTAGACTAGACTTCTGAAATCTCAAGCCAATGCCAAACTTTACAATTTTGGCAATAAATTCCAAATGACGAAGAGGGACGTTCAAAAAATGATTGTTTTCAAAGCTCTCTTTTTCTTTGAATTATATAGAAAACAAACTACTATATTTACTATTATTTAAAAATAGTTCGTGAGAGCCTAAATTAAACATTTTTTTTAGAACCCTAATGATAAAGATTATCTTTAATCTGAATCATATATTAAAATAGCTAAATGAAAAATGTCTGCTCAAAACTGTTCTTTGCCAAGCAAATAAGCTGTCGATTTTGTAAATAGGCCAAATCTAGCAAGACTCTTGCCCCAGATAGAAATTTCTAAGCTAAGTTAGTATTAATATAATGAGGAAAGAATGGAAACGAAAATGAAAAGCAATTTCCCTTGTAAAATGCAGCGCCGTCATTTGATTCGTAGGTATTGTACGATTTTCAAAGTTTAAAAATACCGCTCTTCTCTACTGTTATTTCTTAATTTATAATGGGCTGTGCAATTGCTTACGAACAAACGTGCGAAATTAATGCGATTCAATCCGTAAACGAATTAAAATGTATATTTGTGTGTGTAAATACATACATTCAGTGCCTTAATGACTCATCTGCTTTTTGCAGAAACGAGTAATTTCTCTCCGAGCATTTTAAAATGAAACATTAAAGTAGGATGTCCCTAGAAATTTGACAAATCCTGTGATGAGATTTTTTTTTATAAAGTTGCTGTCAATTCAAGAATTTGAAGCTCTTTTCAATTCAAAAGTTGACTTGGCAACTTCTTTCTGAGAGAATTGAAAGTTTTTATTTTAATCTGTTGACTCATCACTTTAGGCAAATACGCAAAGAATTTATAGTTTTTAGAGTTATTTATATTACTTAGGAAGCCATATTCTGCTTTCTTTATCTACTGAAAGTTTTAGGATACAAACTGTTTTTGTCTTGATTTTTAAGACCTAGTATTATTTTAAAACGAGTCATTTTTGCAAGGGACAATGAGACGAATCTGTTGTTGAATAGTGTGGAGCAAAAAAATAAACAGTCGAATCAAGTTGGAAAAATTTGTAGATACATACTTAATTTTAATTAAAAGTTGCTTTTAAAATTTTCTATTAATTTGTTATAAAGTTTTGTAAATTGAAATTCAAATCAATCTATTTAAATTTCTCAGATTTGAGTAAAATATTTTCAAGTTTACAAGTTTAAAACTTTGTTGAAATTTATGAGATATTTATTTGAAAAAGTACCAAAGATTGAAAGTAAAAAAAAATCAAAATAATCTAGAAAGTAATGTTAAACTCTTTTAAAAAACAAACACCGGAAACAACTTTTCCACTAGAAAGAAATATTTCATCCAAACTTTTTTTGCTCCACTATTTTTTAGGCATTGCAGTATTAAATTCAGGTTGCAATTTCCGTAATTTCGTGGCTCGTTGGTTTCTACTGACCAATAGGAATAACTGAAATTAGCTGGCTAGAATCGATCTTATGTATATAAAATAAATAGGCCACAAGCCACGAAATTCTCATCGAAGCGAATACTTCCATATAAAGTAAATACATACTATTATGTGGCATAATAATTTTTCTTACAATAATGCGGTACATCACGAATGCGATTATTTAAGTACCTAGAGGGTTTAATTATAAGGCGGTGGGCTATTGTGGTTTGTATTTTGGATGTACATTGTTCAAGGGTAGTTAATTTTCATAAATATAAAAAAAGACTACAAATCCTGTTTGTAAAAGTGCTCCGAGTGGTTCGAGATAAAAAATTGTCAGTCTCAATTCAAAATTGCAGGTGGTAATTACCATCAGAGCAAATTTAGTTTCATCAACTTTACGCTTGCAATTTTGAATCTTTTTTTTTTTTTGTTTGCAAAATTTGCAATTTTGAAATTTTTTTAAGGGCTTTGGATCCAAGTGTTAAGCTCAACATTTCATTCTCCATTTTACTCAACGAAAATTAAAGTTAAATATTTACTCTCTCTGTACACATAAATAGTAAAAACTGTGAAAAAAACTTGATTAATTCTACACAGGGGAAAAAATTCCAAATTTAATATTTCTTGAGTAAAATGAAGAAATTGAATTTTTAGATTAAAACATGACTCCAACACCCTTAAAACTAAGCAATTGCTCTTGTGATAAAGTACTACATTTGAATTAGGGCTGAATGGAATTCTTCTCCCACTCTAATTTATTTTTTTGAAGGCTAAATTTAAAACTAAAATACATACCTAATAAATTGTTTGAGACAAGAAATCTACCAAGTGTGAAATTCATAAAAAAAAAAATAAATAAAAATATGTATTTAAAATGATAAGCAATCAAACAAATTTATTTGCAATCATCTGTACAGATTGCTTCTACGACGTGGAAATTAAAGAGATGAAAGAGATTTAAATAAATAGTTATACTCGCATGAATTCTGCCTCATTTTCTTTCCTAGCAATACAAAGTGTAGAAAGTATGCGAGATTTTTGAGACATTCTTAGAGAAAAACCACTTGTTTAGAAAGGAATTTCAAGAGGTTTCTAGAAATTCTAAGGGAATTTGACAATTTTTAAATGATTCTTACGAAATTCAAAAGTTTTAGGGTTTTAAAAAGATTTCGTAGATTTTAAGGGATTTTAGGATATTTCGTGAAATTTTAAGGAATTTCAAAAAGTTTGTAAGAGTTTTATGGAGTTTTAAGTAATTTTAAATGTTTTCCTGAAATTTTAAGATATTTTAAAAGATTTCATTTCTAAGAATATTAAGAGATTTATAAGGTTTTCGTGAAATTTAAAGGGATTTCAAAAGGTTTGTAAGAGTTTTACGGAATTTAGGAAATTGTAAAAGATTTAAGTGATTTCAAGATATTTTTCTGACCTGTAAAAGACTGTGAGAATTTTAAAGGACTTCATGGACATTGATAAGGTTTCTGATACTTTTAAGGGTGTTGGAGCCAAGTTCCAATCTAAAAACTCGATTTCCTCATTTTACTTAACAAATATTAAAATTTGAATTATTTCCCTCTGTAGAATTAATCAATTTTTAACTAGAATTATGCGTACAGAGCGAGAAAATATCCAATTCAAATATTTTTTGAGTGAAACTGTTTTGTTTCGAGTGGTTTTGCCAGAAACGGTTCAACCACTTAGTTAAGAAATTTATTGTATGTATTTTAGAATTTAAATTATTGCACATGAGAATTAAGAAGATGATTAAACACTGAATTTATGAACTAGAATTAAATTAGATGATAGGAAAACGTTCAATAAAAACACATCACTTTAGAGAAAAAGCCTACGAGAGGCATAAAAAACCCTTTTATTGAAAATAAATACTTGATTGATTTTTCTCGCGGAATAATCCACATCACATGAATTATTCACTTTCTCGCGTGACAATCCACGAAGATGAATTCTATGTAGAATTCATCACAGAGATTTGTCACACTTTACTAAATTGAATGATCTTATTTTAAATGATGAAAACAAAGAATCAAGAATGAAAATTGAACACAAGAAAACACGAGAACCGGCGTTGGCATCACACACGTGGTCGGGTTTGATTTTTATATTGATTGTTGATCCGACTAGGGATCTCCGATCGAACAGAGCGAACGGTTTCCGAACTCTTAGATGAGAACAGGCGTTTTGATATTATTTATATTGTTGATCCGACTAGGGATCTCCGATCGAACAAAGCGAACGGTTTCCGAACTCTTAGATGAGAACAGGCAAAGGGACGCGCAGTGGCTTGATATTTTTTAACTAGAGCGTGAGAGCTCTGTATCGAACGATTGATCAAGATGAACTGTGTTAGGTGCCAACGCCGCTCATGCGTAGGAGCATTTCTTTATCTTTATCTACTATTCAAAGAGTTTGAATTCGCGCGTAGATTCGCTACTATAAAGCCCGGTTCACAACAAAGCATTGTGACGACGGAACAGAAACGAAAATATTGAATTTTCAAGTTAGACTGAAAAGTATCGAAATTAAATACTTTTTCGCTCTTTATGCAGTCTTATATTCGAAAATAGTTTAGCGCTACAGAGCGAACAAATATTTATCTATAATTTTCGTTGAGTAAAATGGAGAATGGAATTTTGAGATAAACACTTGGGTCCAATATAAAAAGGAATTTTAAATGTTACTATAAAATTTCAAGAATTTTCTGGGAATTTTAAGAGATTTTAAAGTTTGTCAGGCTTTCAAGAAATTTGTCGATTTTTAAAAGATATTGTGGGATTTTTATGGGATTTATAATTTTTATTTTTATTTTTTTTTTTTTATCTTAAATGTTAAGAAATTTGAAGAGGATCCTAGGAATTTTTAGAGATTTTCATTAATTTTAACGTGGATTTCAAAAGATTTATGATTTTGAGAATTTTTGTGGAAGTTTAAGGGATTTAAAAAGGTTTCCGGGGTTTTAAATACTTAAATAATTATGGTATCATTTGAAACCAGTATTTTAATAATTATATAGATTTATATATTTTTATGTAGATTTTATAATTATCATCGATTTTGCAGTGGGTAAAGCCCCTGCAATATGGCAATCCAACTGTCAACTATGAATAGGGTAATGGGGATACACAGGAGCTAAATATAAGCAGTATATAAAAAAAATAAATGAAAATTTTTTTATACATTGAGAGTATCTCTCGACAAATAAAATATTATTTAAAATAATATCTTGTATCTATAGATATTTTAAACATTATTTAGTTCTAAATAAAATTGCACAATTATAAAGTGTATTTTTTAAATTTTGATGACAATGTATCAAATGAAAATTAGAAGTTTATTGATGTTTTCTTTTTTCTAATATTTGAATTCGTTAAAAAATGGAAAGATATTGAATTACACAAAAATGAGACAATTTCAACCATACTCTGTCAGAACGAAACATATCAAATTTATTTTTTTTTTAGCTTACAAATGGTCTACAAAAAGTTTGTAACATACAAAAAAAACATGGTTTTTGTAACTATAAAAATAATACGAACATACAAAATTGTTATCAAAATACCTATAATTAAAGAGAAATAAACATAAATTCGAAAAATCATAAAATAAAATCCTGGCATATTTCCATACACTTAAGGACGACGTTGTACCCAAGTGTTTAACTCAAAATTCCATTTTCCATTGCATAAAATGAAAAGATACAATTTTGAGACTAGATTTTGAATTCTTCCTTTTGTACAAAAAAGATTAAAATTGTGTACTTTTTCGCTTTGTACGCAAATTTCTATTTAAAAATTGAGTAGCGCCACAGAGCAAAAACTTATGTAATTATAATATTTATCAAGCAAACTGAAGAATTCGAATTTTGAGGTTGAACTGAAGTTCAGCTACAGTCCAGTTTTGGAACATTCTTTAATACACAAGTTTCTTAAATCTCGAGTTGATAGTATTACCTCTACGATGAAAAAAGCAAAAACTCGAAGCTCAAAGCTTTGCTCAACGGCTGCATACTTATGTCTATCAAAATTTGTCTTTCCTTAGCTTGCTTGATGCGAGCTGTTAAATCTGTTCCGTATAGTGGAAACTCCCACACATAATTGCAAGAACTTAAAACTTCCCTTACTTTTTTATTTCTTAAATAGGTCACTACTTTACTCCTATTTTCTGATAGAATATCAAAATATTTCATCGAAATACATATCTCCTTATTTTTCATTTCTTTTAATTCTTTTTGACACCTTCTGTAGAAGCCTTTCACGAAATAAGAGGCAACTAAATCTTGATTCTGTTTAATGATGTCTAAATTGAAAGCTTCTAATCTAGCTATTTCTTCTTCTTCTTCTTCTTCTTCTTCTTCTTCTTCTTCTTCTTCTTCTTCTTCTTCTAATCTTTAGGCTCACATTCAGTTTCAAGAAATTCGAATTCGCTCTCGTCCCTTCCGTAAAACCCACTTAAACGACATCTCAATACACGATTAGAATTATAATAATCATCCTCTTCGTCACTTTCATCATATGCATCAAATTTTGGAGTACTTTTTTTTAAATATTTCATAAATTGATGAATGATATTGACGGTTAGTATAATCGACATCAATCCCACAATCGAAGAGTAGCTTGACAATATCTACTTTCACGCTGTTGTCTAAAATAAATTGAAATAATGAGTTCACAGCTTCAGTTTTCAATTCAACTTTGGCGCCTTTCAATAAAAGCAGTTTAACCATTTTCATAGAACCTTTTTGCACAGCATGTATAAGTAGTGTTTTATTATTCTTGCACACAGAATTAATGTCAGCACCATAATTTAAAAGTTGATTGACTATCCCCTCCACTTTGCCTTTTGAAAGTGCAACATGCAAAGGAGTTAATTCATTAATGTTGCGTTTCATCAACGAATCCACATAATTAGAATCCATAAAAAAAGGGGCGGTAAAATTTAACGCAGCGTTATGTTTAAGAAGTAAATCAACCATTGCTCTATTTTTTTCAGGATAGCCACGAAAAGAATAGGCTGAAACGATCTCATATCGTTAGGATCAGCACCAGCTTCTAGAAGAATCTGAGCAATATTTAAAAGGTCCGCGTTAACTGCCAAGTAGAGTGGCGTAAATCTTTGAAATTCAAGGTTTTAGAAGTATTTCAACAATTGACTGATTCTTTGTCTTAATTGCAACATGTAGAGCTGGTCCAGAATAGTAATTATCAGACTTTTGATTAGGATCAGCTTCAAGCATACTGTTTTCTAATCTTGCGTTGACATCAGCGCCAGCTTTCAGAAGCACTTCCGAAATTTCGTTATTTTCCTTTGAGAGGGCAATGTTTAAAATTGGTATACCCTTCAGATCAACACTAACATCAGCACCAGCTTCAAGAAGGTCACGAACGATCCTCACTTGTTCAGTTTCCACTGCAATAGCGAGAGCCGTGATTACCTCGAAGGATTTAGCGTTAACATCGATCTTAGCTTTCAAAAGCAATTGGAAGATTTTTCTGAGAGATTGCAGTATGTAAAATCGAAGATTGATTAACATTGGCACCAGCTGATATAAGGAATCCAACAATTGTCTCTAGATTCTTCTCTACAGCTATTTGAACTGGTGTAATCAAATTGGCAGATACGACGTTCAAAATGTAGTGGAGTAAAACCAACTTTTAATTTATAGCCTTGTATTTCTGAATCTGTATAATCTCCGTAGGTGAGTAGGCGTTCGACACCGAGTGGAATCATTTTAGTTGGTGACCCTAGTCTTACATTGACTTTAGCGCCGCGATTCAGAAGAAAAATTATTATTTCTTTATGTCCGGCATGAAGAGCAGCAAGGAGAGGTAGATATAGGATGATCAGCTCCAGCATTCTTTAGATTAATGTCTGCGCCATATTCGAGAAGTAGTTCTACAACTTGTGTGTGTCCTTTATGAGCAGCAGCGTGCAAAGGAGTTAAATACCTTCCAAAATTGGCATTCGGATTGACTCCTTTACATAAAAGCATTTTCACTACTTCATGGTGTCCTTGATGAGCTGCGACATAGAGGTGAAAATAAGCCTCTGTACAATTAAAGGAGCGTGGCGTTGAATTAAGCTTCAGATAGAGCTTGAATGATTTTCAAATTTCCTATTTCCGCTGCAAGATACAAGGGAGTTTCAAACTCGGATTTTCCTGCTGCGTTGACATATCCGCACTGTATTTTAAAAGAAGTGTGACCATTCTGTGGAATCGCTTCTGAACTGCAATATGAAGAGATTTTAATCCCGTTGTCGTTGGCATTTCAACAGAAATTCCGTAGTCTAAAAATAATTTTACGATTTCCTCACTTCCATTTTCAACGGCGATATGAAGAGGTGTGAAACCTTTTGCCTCATCATGAGTAAACATAGACGACATATGGTTACAACTGTGACCATAATAATTGCTTTTTAAAAGAGTGTTAACTATGGACAAAGATCCGATTTCAGCAGCAAAGTGTAGAGGAGTTCTGTCAAGTTCATCTACAGCTTCAGGCAGAGCACCACATTGTAATAGAAGATTGATGATTTCTTCATTTTCCGTTTTGATAGCAATATGCAGAGGTGTGGTTCCAACAGATTTCTCATTCTTTCCTGCAACTGCTTTGCTATTCACAATTGCCTTCGGATTAGCACCTTTCTTCAAAAGAAGACGGACAATATCCTCGTTGCCTTTTTCACGTAAGCAACGTGTAGCGCCGTTTTTCCCGTCTCGGGTGAATAAGAATTAATGTCGTCATCATAATCATGAAGTAAAAGCAATTCAATTATCGCTATTTTTCCTGTACCTGCTGCATGATAAAATAAAAGTTGCTCTGGTTAGCGTCCTCGATGAGATCGAAGTGTTTGATTTAGGAGAACTTGAATTGTTTTAATGTCTCCACTTTGAATGGCTCGACAAAAAGCAGTTTCATTCTTTTGGGTCAGAATGTGATGTTGTAGTCAAGAAGCAGCGAAACAATCTGAGAATTACCTTTCAAGGCTGCAACATGCAAAGCTGTTACGTCAACTGATCTAACGTTTAAGTTACACATATTGGCTACGAGAAGTGGTATAATACCGTGGTTTCCAACATCTGCAGCATAATGGAGGGCTGTATAGCCGCATTTACTGGATTTGTTAAGTTGATGTTTACGTTGGAGACAATGAGGTTGAAGATGCTAGTACATTGATCACTGTTGAAAAAGCGATAGACGAGCGAGGCGAGTAATGTCAATCCTTTATCATCTCTGCCTGTGCAAATAACTCCTTTTTGAACAAGCATTTGCACTATTTCCACATCTCGGCCACATTGAGCAACATTTTACCTTCAGAATAAATGTTAATTGGACAACCATTCTTTATTAGAAATTTAGCTATTTCTATTTGGCCGGAGTTGATACAATTATAAAGACAATCAAAACCCGTAGGCCATTTTCTTAAAGAAGTTATTACAATCCCAGTGATTCGTTTCACTTCCTTGAAGTTTCCTACCTGGACCTCATGCGTGAGTAATTGCCACAATTCGTTATTTAACATGGTTATTTTTTACCAAATGACTCTTTAGCACCGCTTATATTTTAGACCTTCATTCTAAAGGTATCGCGAATAAATATGTCCGAAAATCAGTGAGAAGAAAAGCACACCATCGATCTGAAATCAAAAATTTATTGATTTTAGGCACATACCAGGAACAAGAAACCGATTAGAAAATTTCAATCGGTCTGAGGCTTATTTCATGAATCCGCATTCTTAAATATAATAGAAAATTTCGCAGATTAAAAATTTAACAAAGTGCCCCGGCGTAAAAAAGAAACGATTGAAAGACTTTTTTTTAGTGAATTGGATTTGTTTAAGAATGGATATTGAACAGAAACTTTTTTATTTTCTTTTTAGACGCATTTTTCAATCGGATCAAAATATTTAGGGTTATGTAGCCCTCACACCAAATTTTCAATAAATAAATAAGTTTGCTAGATTTTTAATCAGGAATTTCCTATTATTTACCCAGATAACAATTTTCCGACACACTAACTGCACAGTGCGGTAGGCTCTGCGGATATACCAGCATGTCTGACACGGTAGATATTCAGACATATGCGAGTGCATATGTTGTTCAGTACGCCATCAGACCCTGCCGACACAGTATTGCACAGTATATTGCATGCCTGATGTTGAAAACGCTTTGAATCTTCTACAGGCCCTGCAGCCCGTCTGCAGTTACTGTGCTGTTACAAGAAAACATGAATGCTATGATTGCAATCCGCTGACCGTGTGCATGTATTCTCTGCCAACACAGCCTCTGATGCTGATATGCTGAAGCACAATTGTTATCTGGGTATAGTTCATTTCAAGATTTATTTACTTTGAAAATACAAAAACATCCATTGGTTTGTTTATTATATCAGTGTTGAATTCTGATTTTCCAGTACATAACTTTGAAAAATTGAAAATTTGGCATGAAATATATATATGGCTACATAATCCAAAAAAAATGTTTGATTGAAAAATGCCTAATAAAACAGAATGAAAGAATTTCTCTTCAATCGGAATTTCTCGATAATCATTTAAATTTTGGAGACCGATTGAAACACATCATTCCTATTCTGAAAAACGACTAATATATTAAATCCGTCAATCTAATATATTAAATTTCGTTCTTTGTTTTTTAAAAGTATATTTAATATTTATATACGTACATACCAGAAATTATTCCATAAATTTTTCCATTCTGGAATGTGGATCTGCAGGGGGATTCTAGTCTTGGGTAGTTCGCGAACGACCTAGGTGAGAAGAGCGCTCCTTTAGGTGAACTATGCGCACTAGATCGTCGATGATCTCGATCCAGGGTTGCACTTGCACGGTTACGCGTAACTCGGACTTTTATATGTATAATACGTATTTTACGTATTATACGTAAAAAATGTAATAAATGTATAAAATGGCGGATTTGAAAGGAGTTTGAGGGGAAAAGAGCATAACATAACCTCAATTATTCAAGAATTAGGTTATGTTTACTTTCTAAATATGAAGCGCAGTCGCCATCTTGAAAACGTAAATTACATGTAAAAAACTAGAGACGTAAATTACGTACGTAAATTACGTCAAAAACCTCATGTAATTTACTTAAGGTATATTACGTTTGCAACCCTGTATGATAGTAGAAAACGCAAAGCAGAAGGCAGAAAATTATTAAAGTGAAAGAGAGAGTAAATCTGCCTGTCTCTTTCACTCTAATGATTTTCTGCTTTCTGCTTTGCATTTCCTGCTGCCTATAGGATGGCACCCTGACCTTAAGGGCATGTATTACTTACCCAATCCCTACCTTACCGACATTTTTTTCTCTGTAACGCTACGTCTATATTTATTGAGATACCACATTGAAAATTTCTATATTTAAAGCTAAAGCCTTAATGTACGTTTGTCTGGTCCTAAATATTGACATTTAAAAAAAAATGTTTTTCAAAAAGTTTTTTTTTTTTATTTTTACAAAAATTTAAGATCAGACAAACATACATTAGCATATTTTCTTTAATTTTATAAATTTTCAATCTGATATCTTTATAAATGTAGGCGTAGCGTTACAGAGAAAAAAATGTCGGTAAGGTAAGGATCGGGTAAGTAATACATGCCCTTAAGTAATTGAGGTTAAGGGCATGTGTTACTTACCATATGAGCAAGTTTTTAAACACGTTTTTTTTTCTACAATTTTTACATTTTCAAAAAAATTTTAGTCAACATCCGTTGGTGTTCACGTTCTTGACGGCTGTTGACTATAATTTTTTTGAAAATGTAAAAATTGTAGGAAAAAAACCGGGTTTAAAAACTTGCTCATATGGTAAGTAACACATGCCCTTAAAGTTCAACGATGCCTTCCTGATTGTAACGACCCAAACCTGTTTTCCATTAGAATCTTATGTAAATCAGGGTTGGGTCGTTACAATTCATATGAAGTGGGAAGATTTCTACGTTAATATGTAATTTACATACACTCGAGTCTCTTAAGGGCGATGGAATCTGAAAGTAAAAACTGTCAACAAACTGTCAAAAACTGTCAAAATCTGTAGAAAGACACAAGTCTATCAGATGCATTTTCAAATACCCTCTCAAAGGCAAAAGAGGGAAAATTTATATGTTTTTGATAGCAACAAATAGAGAGTAGAAATGAATCGAGGGGGCTTGATGATCAGTTTTTCGAAAACTCACTTTTATAGTCTCAAAATATCCTGCTTTATTTCCTGTCAGAAACGGCGGACATTTTGACTTCCATGTTGGAAGAAACTAAATATTGACAGCTAGCTAGAGAAATTCTGCAATTGATTGTAATCTGGCGCGCGATTCAAAATCGAATTAAATTGACCAATAGGAGAATTTCTCTAGCAGGGAGCCATCACGTACTGCGCGCGCAGGGTGCCCCGTTTGAGAGCACTGTCGCAGCAGTTTCTTCCATCATGGAAGTCAAAATGTCCGCCGTTTCTGGCAGGAAATAAAGCACGCTATTTTGGGAC
>UCOK01008868.1:0-21676 GCA_900474325.1 Synergus umbraculus
CTCTTGATACTGTGGCTGTTTCTCCTTCAATGCTCGACTCAAACGCATCAATTGCGTTCGATACCGATCCCCTGTAATAGTTTCACTCGGTTTCAACAGCTCATAATATACCACACCGAGCTGGTCCCACCAAATGCAGAGCATAACCTTGGCACCGTGAATATTCGGTCTGGGCGTAGATGTGGAGGCATGTCCGGGCATTCCCCATGATTTTCTGCGTTTGGGATTATCGTAGTGGACCCATTTTTCGTCGTCGGTTACAATGCGATGTAAAAAACCCTTCCGATTCTGCCTTTGAAGCAGCTGTTCACAAGCAAAGAAACGGCGTTCAACGTCTCTTGGCTTCAATTCATAAGGAACCCAATTTCCTTGCTTCTGAATCATTCCCATGGCTTTGAGTCGTTTCGAAATTGCTTGTTGAGTGACTCCCAATGATTCTGATAATTCTTTTTGCGTTTGGCACGAGTCTTCAGCAAGTAATGCCTTCAGTTCGGAATCTTCGAAAATTTTTTTTCTTCCGCCGCCATGCCGGTCCTCGACATCAAAATCACCGCTTTTATAGCGTTGAAACCATTCACGACACGTTCTTTCACTAAGAGCAACGTCACCGTAAGCACTTGAGAGCATTCGATGAGCCTCAGCCGCAGTTTTCTTCAAATGAAAGCAGAAAATTAACACTTCCCGCAAATGACGAGAATTTGGCTCGAAAACTGACATCTTCTGATGCAAACACAAATTCACTAACGTGGTGATGTGGTTATGTTGACAGATGTCCAAGCTTACTGTATGAAATTTTTGACCTGCCTATTTCAACGTGGCCGGAGTTTATCGAACCCTTTATCGAACCGTGATTCTAAACGTTTTTTAGCAGCCCCTTCAATTCTCCACAGCTTGGTACAGCGTACACTGAGAATTGAAATTTAATCGCGAGATGCAAATAACGAGGCTGAGTCAAATCTTCGCAGCTTGGTACAGCGTACACAAAGATTTGAATTTAATCGCGAGACGAAGAAGTTAAATCAAATCTCCGCAGCTTGGTACAGCGTACACAGAGATTTGTCACAAAGCAAAAACCGCGGGCGAGCAAAAAATACAAAAATCAACGGAAGAGGAATATCAACAGCTGGGAATAGCGTGCATTGGTATTCCTTTCAAAAGCTACCCTTTAAACAGAGTTCAAGGGTAGTAAAACAAAAATTTTGAAAGGAGATCCTCAGCTTGGAACAGCGTACAAGGGTCTTCTTTCGAGTTCATACAACTCAGAAAACTGAAGAGCGAAGATCTGCGATGCTAGAAGGTCCTCGAGAGAGTCGCCGATATACCCGATGAACCGCGTTGCCAGAAGATTACTGCACGATGATACTGAGCCAGCGCACGTCTTATATCCACATCAGAAATTATGTTGTTGACAGGAGAGACTGATAGCCGCGTTCCTATCATGAATACGCGCTACTGCTCGTCGATCAATATTTAATCAATCTAGCGCAGCGCTCTGCCGTGCCGGTACGCACAAGATGGTGTGCCTATATTTAGGCGTTCTGGGGTACGGTATAGCCATACCATTACAAAACTTACGGCATTATTCACAACATTTGCAATTCGCGCCAAATCTCACCAATCAGATCATCCACAGTTCCTATTTTTTATTTTTATGATTAAAACTGGTTGAAGACCGCAGCGAACTCTGAGCGCGCTCACAGCGAAATATCGGAAACAACTCTTGTTTACTACTATATACAGAGATAATATTTTTCTTAAAATAAATAGATTAAAACATTTATTCTTTTTTATGTTTTCATAGTGTTTATCTGTAACACATGAGAAAGATTAAAATAAAAGTTTGTAAAATTCTGTATTATTCGTATTAGTACTATTGCCCTATCATAATATGCTGGTTTCGTCCACAAAACAAAGGAAAAAGAACTGAAATAGAATTAACAGGAAGTTGTTTTAATACTTACCGCTCATAAACACAATCATCGCCAATTCTAAATAAACTCTGCTTTAAATTGAAATCAGCATGACATGCTTGTTGTGATAAAAAATCCAATTTTGGTTGCATTTTAGGACCAGTCCTGTAACAGTAAGAAATATTAATAGAATATTATAATTTTAATAGCATCGTCAGTCGCGAGTGTTTTATTTCTGATTTTCAAGGATATTCAATCATTCTGAACTTTTAAAGAGCTAAATAGCTCCTAATATGTGCTCCTTCAGATTTGTTTAACTTTCTTAATCATTTAAATCTGCTTCTACAAGTAAATTGTATATTTCGTTACAAGAGGTCAAACAGACGTTTTGATCACTGCGAGTCTGCGAGTGAGAAGGTGCCGCGTGAACCCGAAGCGAGGCGTAGTAAGTCGCAGCCGAGACTTTGGTTCACGCGGTCCCTTTGCACAAGCAGTGCCCAAATTGTCCATGAGGACACGAAGATCGAACACTATTTTTCTTTACACAATACTATGTTTAATTGGCCCCTAGCTAGGTCAAGGAATAAAGCCCTACGAAGGACAAAAATATATCTCCCAAAATGCTTATCTTTCCTGAAAATAAAAGAAAACATAACTCGTCGCAACTGTTTCTTTATTTATGTTTCAAATTACTTGAACGAAAATGAACAAAAACAAATTTGCACGAACGAAATGAATCCAACCTCATCCAGAACGATGTTCATATAGTAACCGTTTACGACGCCAGATAGCAACTGGTGGCTAGGTACAACTTTAGAGGAAAAAGATTTTTTCGGCTGGATAAAAATTTACCGAGATAGGGGAGGGGGAATTTTTTGAATTTTTTCTATTTTATGCGGTTTCGTGCTATTTCGAAGGTATTAAGCTCCATTCCTATGGAATATTCAAAATTTTGTCCCACATGTTTTTCATAGCTTTTTTCCTGGTCTATCGAATGGTTATAACCATTTTTAAAAAAATCAAAATATTTTTTACTTTTGCAGAAAAAAGGCATGTTTTTTTTTGGTCTCAAAATAAAGCTTAAGGGCGTTGGATAAACGGACTTGGAAATCCGTGAAAATAGAAATTTTTCAAAACAATTCTAAGACCGACCCTGCTACTGTATGTATTTTAAGAAAATGTTTTTTGGACGATATAGAAACAACTTACCAAATATTTAGGGTCTTGCATAGTCCTGGGTCTCACAAAAATTAAATTTCATCCCGGTTTTGAAGAGAGAAAGAATATTTTGTCTGGAAATATTAATTTTTTAAACAGAAGCGAATGCAAACAGAGCAGACGAATCGCGAGAAAGAGCAACTAAAGGCCGATTTCACCAACTATGGTTAAATTTTAACCATCGATTAACTTTATTTAATCCGTACGTTGCGCTCCACCATCTTTTAAATCATGGTTAAACTAGTTTAAACGCTGGTTAACTTAACCGGCCATTTTTGGCTGGTTAGCGACATAACCAGCGATTAAAGGGGTTCAACATAACCTCGAAGTGCCAAAGTGAAGTGCTACAGTATATAGTGTGAAATATGATGGATCCAATTTATGATGATATTTTATCTTCATCTTCATCTTCATCTGATGATGAAAATGATATCATCAACGAGAGAAGGCCACGATTAATTAACCCTTTAACGGCCAGTGGGACACATACATCCCACGTATGTGTCCCACTGGCCGTTAAAGGGTTAAAGAACGAATCAATTATTTCGAACCATTGGATAATTTGGATTTCATCACGAGATTTCGATTATCAAAAAACAGTGTAGAAGAACTGCTACTTGAAATTGATCATAATTTGCAACACGCTACACAAAGGTAATTATTTTGAATTAATAAACTTATTAATTAATTACCTTTCAATTAATTAGTAATTAATTAATTAATTAATAATTTTCTTTCGGTTAATGTTGGTTGAAGCTCATAATGAACTGTCTAGATTTGTTGCATTATGCAACAAATGCGCTCCATTACACCACCAAAATTTTCCCATTCCGGTGAAAAATATTCAAGATATCAGGACATTAACACCAGTAGCAGCAGATAACACGTGTTAAAAACCATTCCACAAATATACGAAAAATTCGATTATCAATAATCAATACAATTTGATTTCAAATGCGTTCCATCGCACCCGTAATTAAAAAAATCCTACTTTCAAAATAAAGAGCAAAAGCATAAGTATTCGGTGGTGGGGGGGGGGGGTGACACTCTATGCATAATTACCATACTAATTAACATTTTTAATTCTGCTTTGGCTCATTCCAAAAAGCTTCAAATGCGCTCCGTTGTACCACCAAAATTAAACATGTTAATTGGTACGGTAATTATTGATAGCGTGTCATCAGCCCCCCTCGACCGAATATTTATGCTTTTGCTCTTTATTTTGAAAGTAGGATTTTTTTAATTACTGGTGCGATGGAGCGCATTTGAAATCAAATTGTATTGATTATTCATAAACGAATTTTTCGTATATTTGTGGAATGGTTTTTAACACGTGTTATCTGTTGCTACTGGTGTTAATGTCCTGATATCTTGAATATTTTTTACCGGAATGGGAAAATTTTGGTGGTGTAATGGAGCGCATTTGGAGTAGATTATGTTCCATTATTAAAATATGTAGATCAGAGCATATTTAAATAATTTACCCCTGCGTGTCACAAGCCCCACCACCGATTTCTATCTCTGTCAATTAATTTGCGCAAAATTTTTAATTTGTGGTACAATAGAGCGCATTTGAAACTGAAAAATATGGTGCAAAGAATTTTTGAAAATTTTCATTTTTGAAAAACTGTGGAATTTAATTAAATAACAAAGAGAGTGAATATGTCTGAACGAAGACGGATGAAGTAATTATTCGTCTTACAATCATGAGATTGAAGTTTGCATCGTTTACGATAAACGAAAATGAAAAAAAAAATTTGTTGATGGGGTCAAAATTTTATTGTTGATAACAAGTCTTTACAACTCTAAAACACCCCACAAAAAGTTTCATCCCCCTAGCACAAAAGGACCGCACCCTACATCATCCCTGATAACAAATCCTTACAACTTTAAAACACCCCACAAAAAGTTTCATCCCCCTAGCACAAAAGGACCGCACCCTACATTATCCCTTAGTACTGGAATATTCCTAAAAAATTCCGTAACTTTTGTGCTAGGGGAATGAAACTTTTTTTGGGGTGTTTTAGAGTGGTAAAGACTTGTTGTCAGCAATAAAATTTTGACCCGGAGAGTTAGGGAATTTTTGAGGAATATTTAAGTTCTAAGGGATGATGTAGGGGGCGGTCCTTTTGTGCTAGGGGGATGAAACTTTTTGTGGGGTGTTTTAGAGTTGTAAAGACTTGTTATCAGCAATAAAATTTTGACCCGGAGAGTTAGGGAATATTTGAGGAACATTTAAGTTCTAAGGGATGGTGTAGGGTGCGGTCCTTTTCTGCTAGGGGGATGAAACTTTTTGTGGGGTGTTTTAAAGTTGTAAGGACTTGTTATCAGGGATGATGTAGGGTGCGGTCCTTTTGTGCTAGGGGGATGAAACTTTTTGTGGGGTGTTTTAAAGTTGTAAAGACTTGTTATCAACAATAAAATTTTGGCCCCATCAACAAATTTTTTTTTTCATTTTCGTTTATCGTAAACGATGCAAACTTCAATCTTATAGAATTGTTCTTGTGCCGGTAGACTTATAGGATCAGCCTGTAATGGCTGACCGGTGGGCGTAGAGTAGGTGTAGAGTGGGGACGATGGTTATGTAACGAGAGTCTAATGAAAAGGTGTGCGTGTATATCCTCTCGTTACAGTTTTAATTAATATTTATTTAGTTAAGTAATGATTATTTTTTAATTATTTTAATTATTATTAATTATTTTTTATTAATTTTTTTCCAACTTCATTGAATGCATATTTTATATTTTAATATAAATATCTACATATTTTATTTAATTACATCTTTCATTTTCATTACATTTATCAGTAAATATGGTACCCATTATGACTATAATTTAAAATTCAATGAAATTGTTTCCAAGAGGTACTACCTGGAAGTAACCAATATAGCATCCCAAAATGGAAACAAATTGTATTAATTGGTTCATACATGTACTTGAAAATCATAGGTTGTTTGCACACAACCTGTCAGCCGATTGGAGCATATGAGCTCTCTGACAATCGGCTGACCACCAAACAACAATCTTCACTGGAAAATTATTAAAACCTGTAAAATACAACACTCACACAAAGTACATGGATGAGATTCCCGTGCACGCTAACGACCAGGAGGAAGACAGCTCGCAAATCAATCCGGTCGTCGACGAATTATTAAATTACCACTTAACGGTGTTGGAGCATTTTCAAACCACTAAAAATTAATGTAGACTTTACTCAAATCCGCCATTGTGTCCACATCTTAGCAATACGCGGTGTTTGAGGTCGCAAAAATGATGTGTTTGAAGTGTCGTTTTCTTTATCGACAATCTTTTGGTTGTACGACAGGGGCTATCTGCTTATTTTCTGCAAAAAGAAATTTGTTTGGCTTAAAAGTGAATTTTTACAAGTGAGGAAGCGCGGGTTGAGGGGTGCGGGTGAACAGTACTTACATTTTGCCAAGTCCCTGTCCGAGCAAAAAAGGCACAAAACTTCACTCCAAGGGTGCTTCACTCACTCAGAAAAATTTTCCGAATCTCGCTATGCACTTCAAAGCTCGAGCACTTACGAAAATCGTGTAAAAAAAGAAGTTTTATAAATCGCGTACTACACATGTGCTAGTTACTTGAATAGTCAGCTCGGGCTTTGAAGTGCATAGCGAGATTCGGAAAATTTTTCTAAGTGAGTGAAGCACCCTTGGAGTGAAGTTTTGTGCCTTTTTTGCTCGGACAGGGACTTGGCAAAATGTAAGTACTGTTCAACCACACCCCTCAACCCGCGTCTCCTCACTTGTAAAAATTCACTTTTAAGCCAAACAAATTTCTTTTTGCAGAAAATAAGCAGATAGCCCCTGTCGTACAACCAAAAGATTGTCGATAAAGAAAACGACACTTCAAACACATCATTTTTGCGACCTCAAACACCGCGTATTGCTAAGATGTGGACACAATGGCGGATTTTAAGGTATTCCACAGATTTTGCTATTTTTCTGTATTTGTTTACATGTTTTCGTGAAATGCTGCAACAGGCTTAAGCTAAATTATTCAATTTATTATTAATAGTCTCGCGGCGCTGCCTGTTGCCGCGCACGCCACAAGACAGGAAGAGAGGCTAGCTCGTCCACTCTGTGCTCGAAGTCTGTGGCGTTATCACGCATATTTCGTTTGGTGCCTTTTGGCAAGTTTTTGGAGTTGTTTTTGATGCTAAGATTACCCTGGGTGTGGTGAGGAAACCACCCAGTGATTTTAATTGTTGGATACGGCTTATGTTACCAGATTGGCTTATTGGATATTTTGAAGATTAATAAAATGCCGAACTTGACCAGAGGGCATGTTCGAGGAAGGCGCGTGCTTTGTCACGCCTTTGCGAGCTCAGGTAACGATCTCTGTTCTCTCTCTTCTATTTCTGAACTTTAATTTATTAAATGAAATGTTTGATTGTTACTATAAATAATCTATGGCGAACAATAGTTCGCAATCTTGTTTCGTTGTTCGAATCGCTATGATTCGAAAATGTAATTGACTTGACGTAATGATTTTCTGATGATTGAATAAAATTTGTTTTATTGTTTCTTTCGTAAATTCAGTGAACGTTAAGTGACTTTCTCTTGCCCCGCCCTCGCCGCGGTACTGTGCTAGCATAGGATTATGTAAAGTTAACTTATTTAAATCTTAAATATACTTTTGCTTATTTTGAGGAAAATAAGCTGTCGCTCAAATGGCTTAATTAATTAAAATCAGTGATAAAAATTAATAATATGATATATCATTAAAAATAAATTCACCATTATAATCTGAATCTAGGGTTATAATATATATATTATATTAGAGTGGTCCTTATTTTTCGATTGTTCTTGGTCTCACCCCCCTATTTTGTTATAATAACCAAAAAAATGATCTCCACCAAATATTAGCGAAATCGGTTAATATTAACATTTGCCTCAAATCACTCAAAGATTCTTATGTAATTAACTTGGGGAAAAGTACCGCCCAACTTTAAATACAGGTATTTTTGAAAAATTCAAGATGGCCGCTAATTTGTTTTACTCATTATTTCTTTATTTCTCGATCACATCTTTTCAGGTGTCAATTGAACAACTATATTGTTGCAAAGAAACACATTTTGTGATGTACGAAAGTCAAAATTTTTGAAAATAGTAATGAAGTACACTCATTTCCCGATCGACGGCACCGCTCGGGGGTCGAGTGCCCTCGATCGGATGGGATTAAAATAGCTCGAGCGAGCACTCTGACGTCACCACTCAGGATCGGATATATTTAGACAATTAGATTCGCTAATTCCTATACTACGCAGGCTACGCAGTACGGTGCTGACTTCAAGGTCACTTCGAGCGCCGGCACTTCAGTGTAGACTGCCGAGGCAAACTTATAAATAATAATCTGTGTCAAACATTTTACGTCCATTGGATAACAAAAATAACATATTTCTATGAAAAAATGAAAAAAATGCAAATTTTTCTTTAAAATATTTATAACAATGGTAACTATTCATATATTTTAATTATTTGTTATTGAAATATTACTGTTCGGTTGTCTGGAGGCCGTTTTAATTGAAAAAATAATTTTTTTCTGCGTGAAAATGACTAATTTTGAAAT
Source organism: Synergus umbraculus (assembly GCA_900474325.1). Lineage (NCBI taxonomy): Eukaryota > Metazoa > Arthropoda > Insecta > Hymenoptera > Cynipidae > Synergus > Synergus umbraculus. Next base: position 8,720 of record UCOK01008868.1, read on the forward strand.
TTGTTCATAAGTTTTGTTATAAACAATTATAAATATTTAGTTAATACAATGGCTTATTTTAAATAATCTGTGTCAAACATGTGTTACGTCCATTAGATAAGGAATGTAACAAATTTCTATGAAAAAATGAAAAGAAGTTCAAATTGTTTATTAAAATTGTTTATAACAATAGTAATTGTTAGTATATGGTCATTGTTTGTCACGAGCATTATTCTTATGATATGTTTCATCATTTTAAACCAACCAAAAATTTTTTGTAAACTTGAGCATCTCATCCATGTATTTGTTTATATAATTTGTTTCTAACAATTAGCTTCAAACTAGAATTAATTATATATGTTCCTTATGACTGCCAACATTGATTTCAAAGCCTAGTAGCATTATGACAGACTTATGTTCGGAGAAAAAAAGTCACATTCTCAAAAGTGTCATTTTTCCTGATTGTTGACTTATATAAATAATTATTCATGCTTCAATTCAAAAATCCATTCTATAGACGGTCTGGTATAACTATTCCCAAATATTTAAAAAAAAACGTCAAATCGGTTGAGAATTGTAGGCTGTAGAGGATTTTGAACAAAAAACACCGATCGGGAACACTGTGCAGCGGCGACGGCGAGATCTTTTTATAATATATGGGTGATTCTCCACAAACAGGGCACTTTTATGTCCAAAGGATATATTAGTAAAACTATTCGTAGAAAAATTATAAAACTTGGTGAAGATCTTCATTTTAATGCCTTATAATGTGTTCCCATGTAAAATTCAGATTATGTGATCAAAAATCAGAATAAAACACCATTTTATACCCAAAAAACGGGTTTGAAGCATATCCACGTATACCAAATGCATTGTTCAGCCTCATATTTAAAATATATAGAGGACTTTTTTTAAATTCATGCTTAACAGTCTTACAATATAGCTAAAAAGGTACAATTTTTTACAGTAATATTTTAATTTAACTATAATATTCATAAAAATATATATCAAAATATGGATGTCTCTGAAAACAGTGTAGAGATCACGACAATACACATATTGCTATAGTTTAACTATTAAGATTAATTTTTTCGGTCCGGCTTTGTGATCAAGTTGAAGGAAAAACCTCTCACTACTCATATCTACCATACTTTTATGAAAAAAGTATGTACTTACTTTGAAAACCACGAAAAATGTAAGGAAAACGTTGCGTATTTTTATTAATTCGATTGTCGTGACTGGGCATATCTTTTATATTTTTCATTAGAATAGAGTGAATCAAGTATAAAAATATCGTGTGAAACGGAATAAAACTTTTTGCAAAAGGATTTTATGATTAATTCTGTTTTCAATCTGTGAAAGCATTTGTTGTGTTATTTTCAATTGGCGTGACTTCCATTGTCGTGACCATCTTTTAGACATCTCAGGACTGAACCAATAGAAAATATTACCCGTCCAATAAAATCTTGCAAAAAAATTATTCTAACCATGATTATGTAAACGAATGATGTTTTTTTGGTTAGATAAAAAATAAAATAAATTAATGCAACAATTTCAGTAATTTTAAATGTAAAATAAATTAAATTTTCAATTTTGAATCCTTTGATACTACGATCCTGAAATTCTGAATTTCGTTAAAGGTTATATTCACACCTTGTTTACATTGTGAGTTGTGAGCTGAAAGTATTTTTATACAAATGAAAAATGCCAAAGTGTAATAAGAAAGCATTAATTTCGCCTCATATTTTGCAATTAAAAAAAGAGAAAAGAGTTGAAGCTGCAAGAAAAAAACGTAAAGAAATTAAAGAAAATACGATTGAAAAGGCCAAAGCTCAAGTGAAACGTCATTTCAGGTATAGATTTATAGTTTTTTCTTCCAAAAAACGCAACCTTAAATTTAAAATCCATGATAAATATCTTTCTAATCATTTCAGAAATATTTTTTTCATAATATTTTTATGTATTATATAAATGAGTAATATTTTTTATATTTAATTATACCGACAATTTTACGAAATTGTTAATACATGTTAAGAATGAATATTTTGTGTAAAAAATGAGTAATGTGTGTAATTTTGATCTCAATAATTATTCGCGAAACAAGGCGAATAAAAAAAAAATTTAATGAATTTGGAAAAAAAAATTTTTTTTTCAAAATGCCCTAGAAACTTTTGAAATAAACTTTGAGCGTGGCTCCTTTCAGAAACTCTTTTTAGGATGCTAATACAATTACTAATGATTGCAAATAGCAATCATTTGAAAGACTTTTTTTTTAATACTATTTCCAAAAGTGCCCTGTTTGTGGAGAATCTCCCATATATATATATATATTTCTACAAAGGGGGCTTAGCCTCCCTGCACGCTTCGCGCGCCTACCCACCGTCAAAATTTTGATGGATTCGTTGATTTATGAGCGTTTTATGGCGGTCTTACAGGTGTTTTATGGTAGTCTTATAGTGGTCTTATGGAGTCTTATGAAGATCAGAACCCTAACCTCAGTCTTAACTTTACCTAAAACTTATGGGATCTTATATGAGTCTTATGAAATTTTAATGAACGTTTTATGGGAATTTTATGTTATTTTTAATGGGTCCTGTTGGGGTCATATGGGATCCTATTTGGTTTTATGGTGGTCTTATGGGGTTTTATGGTTTGAGACCCTAACTTAACCTAATCTAATCTTTTGAGATTTTCAGGGACTTTTTATTTGAGTTTTATGGAAGTTGTATGTTGTCTTATGAGGTGTTATGGTAATCTTTTGGGGTCTTATGGAATTTTTATCTTTTTGGGGCTTTATGGGGTTTCATTTTGGTCATGTGGTGGTCTTATGGGGTTCTAATTAAATTCTTGACACAGCGGCAGCGGTGAAATTAAGGGGTTCCGTGATAATTGGGGTCTTTATGGAGTCACATGATCGGTTTCCATGGAGGTGGACCTAACTTAACCTAAACCATACCTAACCTAACGTAATTTGGTCCTATTGGGGTCTTATAGGGTTTTATGGTAGTCTAATAGTGGTCTTATGGGGTCCTTTGGGTTACAGAACCTAACCTAACCCTAACTCTTAGCTAAACCCTATTAGAATCCCTTCCTGAGGTCACATGATTGAAAAACATTGACTCTCAATTCCTGACACGGCGGCGGCGGCGAGATTGATCTTTTTATATTTTTTAAATCTTTTTCAGAAGAGCTTATAGTTTTGTGTCCCTTTAGTGATAGGGGTCAAGAATCAAAGAAGAGGGTATCATTCACGGGTTCACATGATCGAGAGGGGTCAATAAGAGCGTATCGTCGTCGGGTCACAAATCTAGAGGCCAAGAAGGACGTATCGTCATAAAGTTATGTGATCAATAGGTCAAAAAGGACGTATCATTGTATAGGTCACGTGATCGATAAGGATTAAGAAGGGCATATCCTAACTTGACCTGCGACAGCGGCGGCTTTTTCAGAAAAGAAGCCAGGGTGGTCACGTGACCCCATAAGAAGATGGATTACCTAACCTAACCCTTAATCTTATGAGGGGATGGATTCTTACCTAACGTGATATATATGGGTCACGTGATCGAGAGGAATCACGACATGACCCCTTGAGGGGTCTTGTTTCCTCTTGTTAGGTCACGTGACCTCATGAGGGGTCCGTTTCCTCTTGAGGGCTCACGTAAGCACTCATGAGGTCACGTGATCTAGACGGATCAATGTTTTTCAATAGGGTAATACATTTATTACAATGAGGGTCCTCATGAGGGGTCCCGTTTCCTCTTAGGGGGTCACGTGACGACTCATGAGGTCACGTGACCCCTCTCAATTCCTGACACAGCGGCGGCGGCGGCGAGAACTTTTTATAATATATATATAGATTATTAAATTAGATCTATTTTTATTTGTCTTTAAAGTACCTAACCCTGGTGAATTGAAACGTCCTCTGAGACGAATATTAGGCTAGAAAAACAGATAATTACATTTTGCGTTATTAATTTTTATCTCTACTAATACTAAGTAATAGGATAATTTGGGTTGGTGCGTCTCTGAATGAGCTCCATGTGACGTATCCGTACATTATGCGATAATCTTCCTCAGGACAATACTCTGGATTGGCACTTCATCGAGTTAGCCCTCAATTTCTTATTCACGGATGAATTTCTCACGGGCCTAGATTTAGCCCTAGTACAATGGCAGAGGTCGGGCTCTTTGTGAGCCATCTTGTCCCTATGATAGGTGTAGCCCATAATACTCTTAGGCATCGGGTAGGGTAGAAGAGATCCGTGTGATGTTTTCAAATTAAGTGTCCATTTTAGAAGACTGCCCTGGTATATCTCACAAATTCGTTCAATAATTACAAGGAATGTTCTGATCGACATGGAGTCATTAAAATTGAGTCACCCGTCTCTTCTGTGAAGACTTACAGTTTACAGTGGGATCCGAACAGTTAGATATTGCATTAGCTTTATGAAATAAAAATTTAATTAAAAGCGTCCTTTTCTAATGAATAAGTGAAAGACTATAAGATGTTTTCCCTAGAAGGCAAGAAAGGGAAACAGGTTTACGTGAACTTAATGTGTACTTGTCCTAAAAAAGAAATTCTCACGAGATACCGAAATTTCCTAAAGTTTCACCGAAAGATTTTCCTACATTCTGTGAGTAAAATGCTTAAAACTCCTGCTTTGATTTTCATGCTTTGTGAAGATGAAATTACTCCTTTACTCCCTTTACTCGTTTTTTCTCTTTAGAAAACAGAGAAGAGAAAAAATTAAAGAAATACAGAGATGAAATACTGAAATATAAAATTTCTACTTAAAATGCACCTACCAAGCTTCCTGGCGATTATTTGAAAGCATTGTTCGACTAGAAGCAGATACTGTTGATTTTCGAATTTTGTCCCGTTGTATCCGTATATGTTCTTTCGTTTTACTCCTTCTTTCACATTCTCGCCAATGACATGTGAAATTATCTGGTTCAAATATTGGCGGCGGTGATTCCAATGCAACTTGCTTGGTTAATTTTCTCTGATTGGCACATTTACAAGAGTGTTTATCATTTATTTTTGGAGGCTGTAACAAAATTAAATTTTGATAAGTCAATATTAAACTATGCTAATTTTAGTTATTTTATTCAGGCAATTTATCATAAAAATATAATTAAATGTGAAAAAACTGTAATATTATTATCTTTTTGAAGTAGAATAATAATATTACTGTGGAACTAATTTTCAGTATTTGTAACGTAAGTAAATTTTATTTTTCCTGGGCGCGAGATCTTTCTTGGATCAATGAAACAAAATAAAAGATATCTAACGACAACGAATAGCTATGGTTTTCTTGGCCAACCAACTAAAAGAATTTAATTCATTCAGGTCTTTCTTGGTTAACTGATTATTGAATTGAATTAATACTTTTTTGGTCAGCAAATTCAATTAACGCGACAGAAGGTAATTTTATGGTAAGAGAGATGTTATTCCTGAAATCTAGTGAACCGGAACTTTACTTTCGGCGGGCACGGCTCAACGCATTTTAGTAGAGGGGCTGGTTCTTATCATTAAAGATTTCTTACGTCTAAGAAATACAACTCAACTAAATTCGTATTAAATTATTTCACAATACATTTCTTCAAATAATTGGTATCGACACAAATCAAAAAGTTAGCGCTTCTTTAAAAAACAAATCGTTTCTCAAAAAAATTCTCAAACATAATTAAATCGATATTCTCAAAATTTACAAGAGAATAACACAGGCACAAAGAAAAAGGTCCTGTTCCAGGAATCAGACTAATATATCTTTATGCTTTTTGGGTCGCTGAATCCACATCCGATGTCCGTTTGATCCGAAAAGGTCAAATTAAGGTAATTTCAAGGTCAAATGTGTTTATTCTGCAAAAATGAATTTTTGACTGCAGATTCTGAAAGAACGAGAAATTTTACGTCTAGATATGAATTCAATATTTTTGATAACATAACTCCCAAGGTCATTCATTTTATTGTATGGAGGGTTCATATGACAATTGCAAAAATAAAGAAATGTGTCTTCACGGGACTAAACTACTAAATCAATATTTTTTCTGCGTCACTGTACAGCGTCAAGTTCAAATCCAGAAAAAATGTTCAAATTTTTTCGCATCATCTCCATTATATTTTTGGTGTCGCTGGAACTTGCATTCTGTATCTCACTCTGCTACTTCTTCATCGTTTCGCCTTCTTTTATAACATACTCATTTATCTTCAAAATATCTGTGCAAGGGATTTCCCTTGCGTTTTTTCAATTTTCTGTGCTTTCTCTATGCAAGACCCAATAGAAATCTACTATCATGTTTTCACCCCATCTACCCTGAAATCTTCGTTCTAAATCCTTTAAATCTTGGTGGAAACGTTCTCCTTGTTCTTCACTGCTACTGGGATTCCTTGTGAGAACCCCCGCATCGTAAGAAGTTTCCGTGTGCGTGCCATGGCGGCTTGGACGCCTTGACCCAGAGATTTTGCCGGAAAAATAAAAAAAGACACATATTTGTTGTATCAAATTTACAACTGTGGGCTCCAAGTTAAAAGATCACCTGATTGGATTTCAAAATTTATTTTGCTATGTTTGTAATGTTTGTAACATGAAAGCGCAGAAAAAGGAAAAAAACGATCACTTCGTAACTCTAATGAGTCTTGTTGAGAAGAATGCGTGGATCAGTTTTAAGAAAGTATGTAGTAATTTCCTAGGCAATCATAAGAGCTCGGACTAAAAAAAAATAATATCTGTCATGGTTGAGAATTTCAGGAGATTGGAATGAAACATGATTTGAAAATTACATATGATGGATAGTCATTTGGACGAATTTGCAGATAACGTTGGCGATTTCAGTGAAGAATAAGGAGAACGTTTCCAACATGATTTTAAATATGTAGAACGAAGATTTCAGGGTAGATGGGGTGAAAACATGATAGCAGATTTCTGTTGGATGTTGCATAGAGAAAGCACAGAAAATGAAAGAAACGCAAGAGAAATTCCTTGCACAGATCTTTTGAGGATAAACGAGTACGTTATAAAATAAGGCGAAACAATGAAGAAGTAGCAGATTGAGATACAAAATACACGTTCCAGCGACTCCAAAAATATAATGGAGAGATGATGCGAAAAAATTTGAACTTTTTTTTCCTGATTTGACCTTGAAATGAACTTTACCCTGACATACTGGAAGCAAAAGAACCTCAGTGATGCGAGTGAAGTTTCTCGTTGACATGAGCATCACTCGTTGCATGAGTAATGAATCCGTCTCAAACCTCAGCCTTCGTCAGCCTCCAAACTTTCTTCGTCATTTTCTGTAAACGAATTGTTGAAATCGCCAACAAAGACGGGATAAGAAGGAAAGTCAAAATGTTGTTCGTCTCTTTAGAAGCTGAAATAATAAATAAATATTATAAGCGAACTCAAGGGCCCTAAACATTTGAAACAATAAAATTTCAAAAAAATAAAATAAAATAATAGCATATTTCGGTTTACCTCCTTTCAATGACAGGATGAAGTTCAAATATTGGTCTCGTTCGTTCTTCCTTTTCTCTGCCAAGTTAAACAATTTGTCTTTGATTAACGGAAAATTGTGAATTAAACTTTCCGAGTGACTTCTGTATGTGAAATCAAAGTTCTTTTCGAGCTGTAAAAGAATAAATAAATTACACTATCCTGAACATAAAATAAAATCACGCAACGTATAAAATAATTTCAAAACTTACTAAAACGGCTTCTGCAACGCAGGAAACAAATCAAAACATCCACTGACGGAGCTGTCGCTAGTAACTTTCCTCAGCCTGATACCCGTAGTCTTCCTTCACTTCTCCTCGACAGTAATCCATGCATCACTGGAGTTTCTCAGCCAAAATAAATGTTCTTCAGCCAATTCATCCTCCTCGACTTCCAGAATCTCTGGCAAACGTAAATTCAATGTTGATGCAGATCCTTCAATATGCGCCGGTGACGATACTTTCTTTTTAAGTTATGAATTTGATCTGGCAACTTCCCAGCTAATCTATTGAAGATGCCTCGACCAGAATTCACAATTTTGTTAAAGAAATACACGGTTGTCCTCTCTTGAGAAAACAAGCGCACAATTTCTTGTGCCCACTTCCCATAAATTTGGGCTTTCGTCTGGCTTTTTTTGTAAAATATAAGTACAAATTATGCGCACCAGACGAAGTCGTGCCACATTTTCTAATGGTGAACTTTTGTCCAAGTTTAGTAGTCCTTTTCTTTCCAGACTGTTTTCAACAAGCTGTTGCAAATCCTGAGTATTAGAATATTTATCAATATTAATTACTTAATTTTTAATTATTTAAACAAATTTAAAATTAATTAACCATTATTAATCAATATACCATAGACTAATAGTAAGAATTTTTATAAAGAAAAACAAATTAAAAAAATTATTCAAACGAATTTCATTTGTTTAAAAAATTGAAAATCTATTAGGTAATGTTGACAAATATTCGAACAGATTGATAGAAATACTTTTAATTTAGAAAAAAAGAGAATAAAGCGCTCAGGTCGATTTTATGAAAAATTGATATTTTTGGACTCCTAATATATCTTTTTTTCCTCACCTCCGCTTTTTTAAAACTTTTTTCAGCTTTCTTTAAAAGATAGTTAAAAAAGGATAGGAGTATGAAAGGATATATACATATATGTGTACAAGTATATTTGTATATTTAACATAAAATAAAAAATCATAAAATGAAAAATAAAAAAAACTAAGATATCTGTAAAGATGGCACCGACAGTTTTCTCAGGAAAACACAAGTTGTGATAAATTGTGCTAGGCTAGCACAACTTTTGTTTTTTTGATAAAAAAATGTCAGTGCTGGGGCAAAAAACGTTTTTTGGAAATTTTGGCTTGGATGTTGATTTTCTTGAAAAATAATTTGTGGCACAATTGAGCACAAATCTAGCGCAATTTTTTTCAATTAAAATGTCGGTAAAAGGTCGGACATAAAATTCAAGTTGTGATCACTTATACCCTCGTGAATACCCTCCAAGCTGGGTATAGCCTCTCGCCAATCATATAAATTTTTAGTAAATACAGTTCGATGTCCTATTATGGACAGCAATTCTTTTGTCTGCTGTTTCCAGCAACTGCAAAGTCATTATATCGACTGCATGCTCTGTAAGAAAAATTAAAGCTTTCAGCTGTAATGCTGTTCTATAAACAAAAATATTCTGTGTTCACTATGTTGCCCTCGGCATATGTTTGGTTGCTATTCCCGCGGAGATGAGGATGGTAGAAAACATGTTATTCGCCTATTGATATAAGAACTTGCCTATTGAGAGGGTCGAATGTAATATAACTCTGATATTAAGCCAAAGCCGATGCTAAAAAAAACTACCTTTGTCGATAATTTTTTACTTTTTTCCAAAATTACTACTCAAAATAAATTTTATAACACAATCTAGTGTCTTCTTTCCTTGATTTCAAAGAATCAAAGCAATATGCGTCATTTCATTTGACCGTGGTGACGCCAACAAATTTTTCATTATCGGAGCATAGAGCATGCCCTTAAATTGTGTAGACAAATTAAAAATTACCTTTAAAGAGCTCTATATACTGCGACAGGCCCCACTCTCATAGCAAATTACTCATGTCTTCGTCTGTCATATGTCCAGTGCACGTTTCACTAACAAATTTTCACTTTTTTTGGACGCGTAACCATAGATCACAAACAACAACCAAAATGGATTGTAGTCCATATGAAATGATACAATGATGCTACAATAATGATAGCAAAAAAACTGTGGAAAATTGTTTATTAACAAAAAGTTATAAATAATTTAAATCGAAAAAAATCTTTTTTTTTCGAATAAAATCGGCTGTTCATGAAGTACTGGTCCTATACCTTTGACAAATTTTTTCCAGTTAGTTAACACGTATAACTGTAACATATAATTTTTTCAAAATTTTCGGCAGGCTAGTTTTTTTGTTTCAATTTTGAAATTAATCAACAATTTTTTGACGAAATGTTTATTACTGCATTTATTGTACCCCAGTTATCAAATCATAATGAAAAAATGTTTTTGGGGACTGAGACGACCCAAACAACCTCCATACAGCTTCTTTTGTGCGAATTGTTAAAAAAATTCAACATGAGAGTCACATGGTCGCCACCTTGGATGCTCCATTTTGAATTTTGCAATTCTGATGCCAGAATCGTGATCAGCGACCCCGAAAACCTCTAAGTAACCATTATTTGCAAAAATAATTTTAATGGAAAAATTTACCCCTGAAAGGGTTAATTAATATATACTCAATTAAAATTGAGTTGAAAAATAGAACTTGAATTTCATTTAACCAGTTCGAACGCGCACTTCACGCGCGCATTTACTTTTTCTCTAAATGTTATAACTTATGATATTTTATTTCTTTTTTTCTAAGATTTATATAATTAAGATTTTTATGTACTTTAAATACTTGAACATCTTTCAAAAAATATTATATATTTATAAAAAAAATGTCCTAATTGTATAATCTAAATAATTACATACTATAACTAATATTGCTTTTAAATAATAAGGGTGAACCACCGCTTTCCTTCCAGCTCTGTATACTTTTGTATTACAATTTTTACTTTATTTTCATGATGAAATCAATTTCCTTTACCATTAACCATTCTCTTTACCATTTCCCTTTACCATTCACCTTTGGCATTTCCCTTTACCAATCTCCCTTTGCCATTTCCCTTTACAATTCCCTTTACCATTTCCCTTTAAAATTTCCCCTTACCATTTTCCTTTGTCATCTTCTTTTACCATTCCATTTTATCATATCCTTTTATCACTTCTGTTTGCAATTTCCCTTTGCCATTTTTTGGCAACGTTATCATGTTCAAAATTTTATGAATTTTCCAAATTCAAGTACTCATAACTTCGTAAATAAATTGTCCTCATGAAATCAGTAAAAAAAACCAACCAGCTAGATAAAACCATCATGTAAAATAAGACGTTTAACAATTTTTTTATTTGAGAGATAGAAACAAATTGTCTGTATTAACATAGATTTGAAAAATAAATAAATAATATATAATGAAATATAACATTAAAAAATGTTTCATACATGTTTCATACTTTTTAGTACAAAATTTTTGATAATTTTATTTTTCTCCACCTCTTTCCTTCATCGCCATTTTTATCTATAAAATAATAGCTGTATTGATGAAATATCTAAAACCTAATAGTGGCACGTAACTTCCCAACCCTTCTCAACTACGTGTCCGTAACATAACCTATTAACATATTTCAGCACAAAAGTAATAAAAAGGTTAAAAAAATTGTTACATAAGTGTATATTATATATATTTTACGTTAATTATAATTATAATTATAATTATTAAATAAACAGTTCATTAATTATTAATTTAATTGTGAAAAATAATGATTAACGAAACAAAATTTAAATGAGTGCGCGAACCGATCGATTGTCGAAAAGCACTATCGATACTTACGCGACAACAAATCAAATTGCCGGATAGGGCGTTAGGTTATTTCGACTTCGACCTCATCATCTTTTCTTAATGGGAAACACCAACTACCAATGGATATCGCAAAATATCTCTCTGATTACATTATTTTCAATTTGACGAATTCCTGTTTAATTGCGCAACGAACAGTAACACGCCAATAATTGCTAGTTTGGAACGATCAATGTAATATTTATCAATTCGAAGATATTTTCCTTCCGTTAAAGAATTTGCAACCATCAAAGTTTCAAAAGAATAGTCGGTCGGACGTTCTCTCACCTCAATTCCTTTTCAAAACATAAAATCCTGACACATCAAAATTTCCCCCCAAATCCACTGATGACACACTTACTCGGAAAATCGACGCCCGTCTCGAGTAATATCGTTGACGTATTGTTTCCACGCCTTCTTGTCAGGTGGCCGTGATTCCTATCGATTAAACGAAGGGTAAATAATAGAATATTACATACCTAGACCAGTAAAATAGGAAGCGTCTCAGATCACATGTAATGTCGGTCGACAATTACATGTAATCTGAGACGCTTCTTATCGGGAATGATAAGACGCGTTTTTTTGGAGCATCCAAGAATAAAAAGAAGAGTTGACATTGAAAATAAAAGTTTACAAAATAAAAGTCAACGGTCAAACAGAATTCAAAATAACAAAATTTAAATCAATAATTATGTGAAATAAAGTACAAATTATACAAAATATTACAAACAAAAAGGGATTCAAAAAGGGGAAACATATGATAAAATTGAGGGTTTTGGGTTCTCATTAATTAAAAAGGGGGTTGGATTCTCATTAAGCATTTAGAAAAGGGGTAAAAATAATTTAAATTAAACATAATAAAGGGAAATCATTGAAGATATTTGAATTTGAAAGAAAGATTTGTATTTTGTAACGGTTTGGCTTAAAAGTTATTCGGCACTCTGGATCGTTAAAGCAAATTACTAGTACATAATAAAGATGATAAAACACACTCACAAAAAGATACTCTGAATTTCAGACTAAATACTCTTAGACTAAGAGTGTTTTATTCTGAAATTAGGGCTCAGAGTAAATACTCTTATATTAAGACTATAAATACTCTGAAGTGGACATTGTCTGAAATTGAGACGACGCACTCTTAGTTTTAGAGTAAATACTCTTGACTCAAGAATATACAACAGATAGAAAGTGAGGTTCTGTTTTGACAGCAACGCCAGGGAGAACAAAATTGTACATTGCATATTGGTTTAAAATTATATACAAAATATAAGTTCAGTTTAAAATTGTATATAAAATTGTAATAAAGTTGGTTCAAAGGTAATAAAATTTGTAAATTGGTAAAATTGGTAAAAAGGGTAATAAAATACACGCGTTGGTTTCCATGGTGACCAACACTGCCACGCGACGTCTGTATACGAATACTCTTGAGGCAAGAGTATTTCGTCTGAATTTTAGAGTATAATCGTCTGAAATTAAGAATTTTCATCGTCTGGATACAAGACTATGCTCCTCTG
>UCOK01008869.1:0-12589 GCA_900474325.1 Synergus umbraculus
ACTTCTAAATTGTGACGTCCACAGTGAAACAGCCAGAGAGGAACTGAACTGCTCCGAAACTTTCGTCTGGGTGCGCAGTCGCTGTAGTCGGAATATTGTAGCTCTGAGAGCTGCTGCCCTCTTGGCGTATGGAATTAGAGTTAGCGCTAGCCATTATGGCCGCGTCCATGTATTGTGACAGTTTGTCAACAATACGAACTATGGATGCATTAGATTGCATTGACTTCCAATTTGCAGGATGGAACAAAATTATTAAATGACTGACGCATCCCAGACGGCAATGTGGATAAAAGTAAGATAAATGTGGATATTTTAGTTGGGTTCTTTAGAAGTAAGGTAAGCTGTAAACAGCAATATTCCTTAATCTAAACTTTTTCTAGTAGCATACTATATAATTCTTCCAACTCTCATTCATTTCTCTCGACACTCATACTCTTATTATTAAATGAGTTCCCACTGGCTATTCCTATTTTAACTTCCCGAGTAAAAATCAATCTGGGAAAAGGATCAATAATGTGGTAAAATCCACCACGTTACAAATTGTATAAGCAATAAATTATTTTTTATTTTCAACAACTTATCATTTAACCTTCATTATTTAACAAACCATAATTTGTGTTAGCAAGTTTAATTTGCTTAAACGATGCTTTGTTTCCAACTTTGTATAATTTTATAACTGTCCTCCAGGTTTGCAAACGGAGAAGAAAAAATTTGAAAATATATTATTTGAAAATAAAATTTCACGTAACGGAAAATGGTGGAGGCGAGAAAGTAGGGTATAGTACACGTAGAGTTTAAAAATTCTCGAGAATTTAAAATCGGGTAATATTACCAAGAATATTACCGCGAATATAACCAAAAATGAGAACTTATCGAGAATTTAAGTTTTTAAAATGCTTTTAATAATTTATAACATTTAATTTATAGTTGAAATAGATAACTTTACTTCATAGAATAATTTCATAATTTAATACGCTGTTTTCTTTCCGAAACCTTTCCTTTATTTTCGGCAGGGAGACATTTGAAAATACAAAATCATAAATTATTAATCGCTTACATTTTAAAAACATTAGTTTATATAAATTATATTTTTTATTTGTAACTCTCAAATAACGAAGAAATAGAAATTACCGAAAATCGATAAAAGTAACATTGGTCCGGTAATATTACCGTAATATTACCGTTTATATTACCATTACCATCGTAATATTACTCTTTTAAAACTCTAAGTAAACGGAAGCCACAGCGTACAGTCTATACGTATATACATATATTACATGTGAGGCGCAAGCGCGCGAACCGTGACGACCGAACCAGACTAAACCCCCATGCAGTTACCTAATTCGTGCCCGTTACTCAACTGCGCATGCATCGCACTCGGCATTTGACTCGTTACAATTCGCGCGCAGTTTAAAATGCTAAAAATATTTTTTTATTGTTTATTATAAATAATGCATTTTAAATTATGAAAATGTCCATTGCATTGAAATTCATGAATCTTAATTAAAAAAAAATAGAGATTCCATTATTTATAATAGACGATAAAAATAATATTTGTAGCACTTTAAGGGGGTTGGATAAACGGACTTGGAAATCCGTGAAAATAGAAATTTTTCAAAACGATTCTAAGACCGACCCTGTCAGCGTATATATTTTTAAGAAAGGATTTATGGGATATGTGGAGACAACTTACCATATATGTTGTAACGATTCCACCTTGTGAGCTAACTGGTCCTCGCTGAGTTGGTTGGTGGTAAAAAAGGCTCGATATAAATTAAAATCGTTCATCGTAAACCGAGAAAACGATAAATCTCTTCCAGACAAAATACATATACTTGTTATAATTAGAAGTGAGTTGAAACTCAAAGAAAAACCCGAAATTACAAAGTTTCGTACGCGAAACCTAAAGAAAACCCTCTCCTGGTCCTGACTAAGCGTACACACAGGTGGTTAAAAAACCTTTATGCTCTACAAGGGGCCTAACTGCTCAGCCTCGTACAAACTGTTACCCTTTGCAAGAGAGAGCTACGCAAATTATTCTAAGTAATTATTGCGAATCGCAAAATTAAATCAAAGTGTTACGAACCGCGTGAAAATCAAATGAAATCTCTAATTTGAGATGAAATAAATGACGGTGTCTTCAAAAATGCTCTTATTTCTAATAGAGGACGACTTGGAAGGGAACAAATACGTTCTGATTACGTCACGGTTACTTTACCGTTACTTTACCGCTTGGTGAGAAGTTACCCGGTAAGATTGCAACGGTTGTTGAGACGGTCGCGCTATTGCGTCACGAAGTGAAGTTACTCGTGTAGCAAATGTTACTGGTAATATTACCCCTCTCTATAAGAACCCTGCCAACTTCCCACAGCCTGGGGCAATGGGAATGAATTGATTGAGCCCTGGTGACACGATGAGTTTGTCAAGTTCCCATAGCCTGGGGCAGCGTACATAGCCTCCTATTGCATACTACCTGGTATCAGAAGTGTTGAGAAGATACCAAAGAGATTCTGGAGGATGACTGCTTGGCTCCGAAGATGATCTACCGATGCTGCTTGGTTCAGAAGATAAGTACTGCTCGGCTCTTGGTGTCCTCGTGTGACGTCAGAAGTATGAACTCCGTGCTGTGTTCTCATATACCTGGCTACTATCAGCCAGCAAAAATCGAGCCGTTCGAAGGCGCTAGACGGTGTCTAGCGTAAGCCTTGATCGACTCGAGAACTTGTGCCGACTGGAATCGAACGCTCGTCTTTTAGTCCCTCGCGAAATCAAGTTGTTCGTGAGAAGAGGGGGTTCTGCGAGCTTGGCGCAATTCAACCGAATCATTATACGATCGATATTTGATCGCTCCCTAGTCTGCCGGCAATTGCAGCTTTGGTAGCCTATGCTCAGACGTTCTGTCTTCCTCGATGGTTGCCTATATATAGGCGTAACGGTATCCCATACCGTTACAATGTATGGTCTTGTGTTTACTAGAGTCCCATAAAAATAATATTTCATTCCAGCTGAGACGAGAAAATGAATATTTTATGATGAAATATTCATTTCAGAAACGGAGAAAATGTAGACATAGCTGACGAGTCCCGAGATACAGACACTAAGTGTCAAACGCACTCGTATTTATGAATTATTTTAGGCACAACACCGACACTGAGCGAAAAATCATTGAAATACAGAAAGTTTGAATTTCATATTATTTCAGATTCCAACACGAAATTGCACGCGCAGTCATTGACACATCTTACTCCTGCTACGGTCTGTCACTAAGTGTGTAGATCAATATGGCGTAGATAAATACAAAGAGTGGAGATGAAAGAACATCCACGGCGGACCCAGTGCTCTCAAACGGGGCGGACCGAAGTATAACAATGATAGAGAGGAAAATCTGTTGAAAATGGTCATCAGTGATTCCCTACAATTGTGTTCAATCGTCTATCTCTTACCTGTCAAACATTCATAATGCTGTTTCCGTCGAGCTCTAGCGTAAATTATAGATTTTTGTGTCAATGAATCGCGAATTTCGTGTTGGACTTTGAAATAATATGAAATTCAAACTTTTTCTGTATTTCATATCTGTATTTCATTCTGTATTTCCACATATCTTATAAATCCCTTTTCAAAAATATATACACTGACTGGGTCGAACTTAGAATCGTTTTGAAACATTTCTATTTTCTCGGATTTACAAGTTCGTTTTTCCAACGCCCTTAAACATGCACAGATAAGTAAGGGGCACGAATTTAGAACACTGCCCCCATGTTCGCCATGGGCACGTCGATTTTTACGAGCAAAGCGAGCCGCGGATGATCAGAATGTGTGCGCGAAGCGAGCAGATTTTTTTAAATAAAAAAGTATTGATATTTTTTTCTTGTAGAGAACACTTTGGTAAAGTGGCCCATTGAAGATTGCAAAATGTAAAATTTTTGGGCCACTCTAATAGTTATACAATTATTTAAACAAATTTCAAATTTTGATCGCTTTATTAGATCTACAAACTTCAACTTATAACTTTTGTTATAAAATTTTTAAGCTGTGGTTTTGAAGTGCTATGAGGAATTATTGTTGCAGGCGATATAATATGCAATCACACATCGCTGATGAACAAAAATACAACGTTTATTAATAATAATACATGTGTAAATTGGAACTACTACTACACAGAGTGCAAAGGACAAGGAAATAATCCTTTCCAAGGCACAATATCTTTCGATAATATTGGCCTTGCTTGGGTTGCAATTTTTTTGGTAAGTAATGTCTAAGAGAATTATATTTTTAGCAGTATGGTTGTAACCTTTTCAAATCAAAGAAAAAAATTCAACATTTTTTTATAAAAAAAGTAGAAATATGCTTCTCGCTCGACGGAACTTCATCAGACTCATTTATCGTATCAATTATGAATATTTATTAATTATTAAACTGCTCTGCATTGTATAGGGTTGACACAGTCATTAAAGTTTTCTAATGCCTGCATTACAGTCATTGTGGAGAATTAATATTAAGGAAATAAATTTCTATTTAATAAATATATTGTAATGCGTGGAAATAGTTTTCTTCCTTACTATTAAATCCCTACAATGAGTGTAATGCAGGCATTAGAAAAATTTAATGACAGTCTCAACCCTGTACAATGGAGAGAGCAGTTTAATAAATAATAAATATTCATAATTGATACGTCGGCATTGTTCTATAATATTTTTGAATATATTTCAAAATTGTAGGAATTACGTCACTGAATTTTCTTGATGAATTTTTTTGAAAATACTATAGCTCATACATTTTCTAATTGATTTTAACAAAATTTATAGGTCTTTTGTAGAATTTAGTACACTTTTTTCTGTAAAAATTTAGAAAAGAAAAATTCCAAATTTCATGTAAAAAATGCACAACCATATTTGATTTTGATTTTTCATTTCGAGCTCGTAATTTTTTTTTGTACCTTTTCTCATACAAATTATTCCTTATGTTTTTATCTTTCATTTAAAAAAAAAAAACACTTTGTAGCCTCTTCTGGTTGCCGAGTTATGCACTTTTAACCTGAAGCGTGCACGTCCACTATCCCGTGCAACGGCCGATTCAAGATGCTTAAAGCGAATTCAGTCATAGATGTTTATGCTATAGTCGTTTTTTTTGCTTAGTGTCATGGGTCCACGACCCACGACCAATACACTCATAGACTTATAATCTAGAGTCCATGATCGTTCGACCAAAACATCCTCAGCATTCTGTAGAGACGACACCACCAAATCAAGAAGACGCAACAGCTAGAGCTATTTAGGAGTCACAGTCCCATGACTAATTAACACGTGCTCTTAGCAACCTTTTACACTCGATTCAGGAGTAACTGAACCGAGAACAGCCCCAGCTGCCTGCCCGCCCGCTTAATGGACATTCGAATAGGGCATCCAACCAAGGAATGAGTATACGCAATTTTTCTGACATAAAAGAGCCACATCGGACCAAAATCCTCAGTTACCATAATACTACCAGCCGTGTAACTCGTGAGTTACCATAATACCACCGGCCGTGTAACTCGTGAATTACAATAATACCACCAGCCGTGTAACTCGTTAGTTACAATAAAATCAGGAACCGGGTAACTAGTCAGTTACGATAATACCACCAGCCGTGTAACTCGGCAGTTACCATTTTACCATCCACCGAGTAACTCGTCAGTTACGATATCACCATCAATCGAGAATTCGTCAGTTTCATTCAGACCCGGAACCGCGTAACTCACTATAACATCAGGAATCCGTGGACTTATCAGTTTGAAAGTCACTTCGGAATCAGTTTCAATAAACGCCGGAAACCCAGTAACTCATTTTAGTTTTAAAACACCAGGAACTCGTTGTTATAATCAGTTCGAGAGTGAACATCTTAAAAATCGCTAACATAAGTGAACTCAAATCTGTGCAAATCTGAGCGATATTTCAGTGAACATTTAGCAAACCTTGAAATTTTTTGAATGAACTTTGAGTGAGCATTAATCTTAAGATTCTGTGAATTGTTACGACTGAATCCGCGCATCTTTGAACAATATTGTAAGTACACTAAGAATTCTCGCATTGCCTTAGATCTGCCTCTGAAGTTGAACCCTTTTTTGACAATACCTCTCTTTGTAAACACTTAATCTCAACAATCATTAATTGATACTAGTTCCATTTTATTGGAACAATTTTTAACCAATGTATTGAGAATGATCAAAATCGGTTAGCCAACTATTTCGTTAGTTCAATCAACATTAATCACAAAGCATTGATTATTATTTGAATAATTGTTTATTACAATCTCTTCTTTCATAAACATTTATCTACGACAAATGTCTAAGTAATTTATCTATTCATTGATTATTATTTGAATAATTGTTTATAACAATCTCTACTTTCATAAACATTTATCTATGACAAATGTTTAAGTAATATATTTGAAATCATTCCCTATTGTTTGAATAATTGTTTATAGCAAATCTCTTTCAATTAACATCCTACTTTCGACATATACTAAATTAAGTTATACTAAATATCTATTATAATCATTGTATATTTGTTGTAACAAATATCTTTTAATACTTAAATAAACTCATTATATCATGATCAAAACCTGTGTTGTAACGTTTCTTAGCTAATCTGTTGGCTATCCTCATCCCGAATTGGCTTTCTCACGAGGGTTAATCAAAACGAGGAAATTAGGGAAGATAAGAGGGAGTTATTTTGATTTTCCTTTAAATAAACATTTTAGACGTTACATTAGTTTCTTCAGTTTATCGCAATAGAGCCTACCAAGTCACTAAATATTTTTTTATTATGAAATCGTATGAAATTTATATTTATACCTTAACTCTGCCAGTCATTCGCTGTTATAATCCTTTTAACAAAAAGGGTCATTGGATAAAATGTGGTAAAGCAAAACTTCGCCGAATTACAAAATTTATTTGTACTAAGAACAAATTATGTGCAGAAAGTGTAGGAAAATACATTTGCTAATTTTTTTTTAGTGCAAATATATTTTATCCAATAACCCTTTTTGTTAAAAGGATTATAACAACGAATAACTGTCAGAGTCATGGTATAAATATAAGTTACAAAATTTATTTGTACTAAGAACAAATTATGTGCAGAAAGTGTAGGGAAATACATTTGCTAATTTGTTCTTAGTGCAAATATATTTTGTATCTCGGCGAAGTTTTGCTTTACCACATTTTATCCAATGACCCTTATGTTAAAAGGATTATAACAGCGAATGACTGTCAGAGTCAAGGTATAAATATAAATTTCATACGATTTCATAATAAAAAAATATTTAGTGACCTGGTAGGCTCTATCGCGATAAACTGAAGAAACTAAGCAAAAAAAAAAACGACTATAACATAAACATCTATGACTGAATTAGCTTTAAGCATCTTGAATCGGCCGTTGCACGGGATAGTGGACGTGCACGCTTCAGGTTAAAAGTGCATAACTCGGCAACCAGAAGAGGCTACAAAGTGATTTTTTTTTAAATGAAATATAAAAACATAAGGAATAATTTGTATGAGAAAAGGTACAAAAAAAATTACGAGCTCGAAATGAAAAATCAAAATCAAATATGGTTGTGCATTTTTTTACATGAAATTTGAAATTTTTCTTTTCCAAATTTTTACAGAAAAAAGTCCACTAAATTCTACAAAAGACCTATAAATTTTGTTAAAATCGATTAGAGAATGTATGAGCTGTAGTATTTTCAAAAAAATTCATCAAAGAAATTCAAAATGACGGAATTCCTACAATTTTGAAATATATTCAAAAATATTTTAGTACAATGTCTCACCTACCTAACACTATTATTTCCCCTAGTTTAACTAAAATCGCCATACGGCTAACAACTTTGCTATTTCTGACTTGGAATCTCTCAAAGAACATAGTTAATTTTCAATCAAACATTTCTTACGAAACAATATTTTTAAGGGGCTATGCTAGTTTCTCCTTTTCAAAAAATCGATCTTTTTTCTTTTGCATTTCTCCATAGCTAATTTCCTAAAAATAAGTACCCAAAATTTTTAATCGGTATCTCTAATAGTTTTTAAATGGGAGCACTTTAAAGCGGCACTGTTCATTGGCTCTAAGATAATTGCGGGCTAGAAAACAAACAAAAAACATGTTCAAAAAATTTTTAAATGAATGAAAAACCTTCATACAACCATAAAAAAAGCTCCAGATCAAAACAGGTCGTCAAATTGCGCAATAGGAAAAGAAAATTTACCACAAATCAAATCTGCGTTGAAAATTTTAAATGCGTTTTTCTCAAAACTGCGTTTTTAAAATCGGTCGAAGGTGTATCTCGAAAAAAAATCATCCAATCAACTTCAAATTTTTACAGTCTTTATTATACGTTTCTACAGAGGATGGACCTCCATATTTTTGTTATATAAAAAATTACAACTTTTATAAACAAAAAACGTGCGTTTTTCTATGCAAAATTTGAATTTTTTTTTTCAAAACTACGCCATTTTTATAATTTTTAATATTTTCAAAAGCTAGAGGTCCATCCTCTAGAGATACTCATTTACACGGAATAAATATGATCAGTAAAAAGTGTAGAACTTAGTCTGGGAACCTTGAACGGGTACCAAAATGTTGTAAAAATTGAAAACCTCCTTCTTTGAATATTTACAAGATATTTCAATACTAAGTGCAAGAAAGAACTACATAAAGTACTAAACTGTCTAGGATATTTCGATAAAGCAAAAACAATTTGGAGACTGTAAAATGACTAAGACAGTTTGGGAAAAAGTGAAGTGGCAGCGAGTTTGATTTCCAAGACAGTATGGGAAAATATGAAGGTTTCTAAAGCAAAATAAAAAAATCGAAGCACAGACATCAGATTTGTAGTTTTTTGTTTACAAGTTCACACTACTAATACACGAGAAACGTATTCTTCACTTATCTAATACACACAAACCTTATTCTATATAACCTAACTTAATACATAATACTGTAATGAGAACAGGTTCTTATTAAATGAATTATATTAAATGACTCTAGTAAGAAATCTCCATCTTAGCAAATTCTAGCTTAAATTCTGAAAATAAAGACTTATGCCCTCTCATAGGTCATGGGTCCATGACCTCAAGCCCAAACAAACAGGCGCCAATACATCCGACGTACACTAGCAGACCCATAACTCGGTCGCACTTCCAAGGTCACGATCGGTCAGCCGATTGAACCAAATGAACGCGTCAACCGTTCGAACCAAAGGAACCAGATGAGCCAATTTGATGTGCAAAGTAAGCAAAACCATTTGATTAATTAAACGAACGCGCAAATTGTTCGAACCAAAGGAACCATATGAGCCAAATGAACGTGCAAAGGAAGCAAAACCATTTGATTAATTAAACGAATACGCAAACCAGCAGAGTATAAATTCGCAACATCGGGCTACCTCAGTCAGTTCCAACAACACCTGGAGCTCGTTGTTATAATCGGTTCGAGAGCAGACATCAGAAAATCGCTATCATAAGCGAATTCAAATCTGTGCAAACCTGAGTGAAACTTCAGTGAATATCTAACAAATCATGAACCTTTACTAAACTTTTTAAACTATGAGTGAACCTTTAGAGAACCTTTTCTGAAAGAACTTTTAATAAAACTTTAATGAACTTTGAGTGAACATTAATTTTAAGATACTGTGAATTGCTACGACTGAATCTGCGCATCTCTAAACAATATTGTAAGTACCTTGCGAATCACTATATTTCATTTGTCCTGTCACTGAAGTTAAAACTCTTCTTCGAAATATCTCTCGCTTACCAATTTTGATATGTATCTATGTATTACAAATCCTTCGACCTTCATTTGTTCATAATAAATGTATTTGCGCATAGATTTTGTAATATTATTATTTTTAGGTAATTGAGGGAGAATAATAATATACCTTCGGCACTAAATTTCAGGATTTATAAGATAAGATATTTTGCCTGGGCGCCAGATCTTTCTTGGATCAGTGTAACGAAATAGAAAATTATTTAAAGATAAGAAACAGTTAGGGCTTTCATGGCCAACTAACTAAGAGAATTTAATTTAATCAGGGCTTTCTTGACCAACCGATTAAGAGAGAGATATATGCATCAAACAGCAAGTTTTAATAATCAGGGCTTTCTTGGCCAACCGATTAAAGAATTGAATGGGGACTTTCTTGGTCAACAAATTCAATTAAGATAAGATAAGATAATTTAAGAAAAGAGAGATGTTATTCCTGAAATCAAGTGAACCGGAATTTTACCTTCGGCTAGCAAGGCTTAACGCAGTTTGGTAGAGGGGGTGGTTCTCTTAAATTCGCTATAGGTTTCTTAATTCCAAAGATATTTTACCTAGATGCGGCAAGGATCAAAAGTAGGGACGCCGAAAATCTATATGTCATTACTTTGGAAGGTGCTGCCCTCTTCAAATTTTCATTGTTTCCATGGAAACAGCGTCAAATCCTGTGCATGAGTCACTGTCAAATCATTGACGAATTCAGCCGAAAAGTACCGAAACAACCGGAAACCACAAATACGCCGATAGCCCTCTAACAACATGTAGCCTAATTAGACCCTTGCCGCATCTAGAAATTAACAAAAATCAAAGTTAGAGTTTCAATAACTAACAAATCAATTTCTTAGAAAATTCGATAAACATAATTAAATCATTATTTTCTAAATTTACAAGAAAATAATCTAAATTAACAATGAAAATCAATTATTATAACTAATATTTAAAACTAATGCTCAATCCGAGACATTCCATGACTGAAAAGAAAAGATTAAGAAACTAATCGAAAATATAGGTTATGTTCGGAAATCAGCAAGAAAAGGGATACAGCGAATCACAAAATAAGGGAAAAATCAACAAAAGATGGGACTGACATTTCAGATACTTTGAAAAAAATATCATCAATTAAGGGCAAAAAATCAGAAATTTCAGAGATACAAATAACTTAAGCAAAAAGACAATAATTCATACAATAGTACATTGGGAGAAAAACAAACGAATCAAAACCAATGAACATGATGAAAAACTCTGTGTTCACGTGCTCGATAAAAGGAAATATGCACTATATCAGCAGAATCAATTCACAAAGCACAAAGATAATTAGCCACGTGAACAGAGGTTTTACCGCAAAGAAACAGAAAAACTTTACCAGCTGATTCGTTGTACAATAGCAGTCAAATATCTCTCAGAGTAGCGCGTATTCGCGAACAAATATAACCACTTGGCAGCTTCGAGAATCACTGTCGGAAAGAGAGTGAGTGAAGCTCCGTACTTCTATAAGTATATTCTGACAGGCGGCCATTTTGATTAAAGTCGACGCTGATTGGTCGGAAAATTACACAATAGAATATGGAATGTTACCATGTGGCGCGTAATATGGAAGACTACAAGTATGATTTCTCGCCTATTTGCCAAATATTAATACAAAAGTATATAAATCGATGACTGAAACAAAGTCTTTCCTCTCCGATAGTACTGTGCGTTAGTGAATTTCAGCTCACCAGGCAACAATATGGTTCTTGCAAGAAAGACACAATTCAAAAGATAAAGTACTTCGGGCCTGGGCTTGTAACATGGCTGTTACTTGGGCTGCCTGAGTGCAGGCGTGGGGGGCGGGGCCCGAACCGGCAAGCAGCGGTGCTGCGCATCGTCGTTCAGCCACCTCGCTCTCTTTCTCGTGGGACCTGGTAGTGAGCGCACTCCGATATCTCAGCTGCGAGAATACTTAGTTTGGTGACAACGATTCCATTGCTGTACTTTTTGGGATTTCGTGCCGGAGTTACGGTAAATAAAGTGTTCCACATTCGTTAATAATTCTGGCATTATTTCTTCTCGCCCCATATGGCAGTTCCTTTCCCCTTTTCCTCCCAATAACTGCATAATCAAATCCCGATTATATTTGGCGCCCAACAAAAAACCCCACAATCCTCAAAACTGCCTGTGGGGGAAGAATTAGTGAAGTTAAAAATATATGTCATTGTTGGAGAGTATAAAATTGTATAGAGAATTGCTAGTGTTTTTCCGCGGTATGTCTTTTCGCTTTTCAGAGATAGGAAAGTGAAAAAAGAAAAAAGTGCAACCTTCGTCGAATAATTTTCTCTTGTCTTTGGTTAGGCAAAATTTAAAGTGAACCAAAAAGGATTAAAGTTTCGCGTTGCTCGGGTAGGAAAGTGAGTAAAGTTAATAAAATTGTGCCTACCGGGTGGCAAATAAAATCGAATCGGTCAGTTCGTAATCGCGAGTCTAATATATCATGGCAACAGGGGGAATGGTTCTTAGGTCCGGGAAGGGGAAAAACAAAATGGCGGAGACTGAGCGCAGGCTGACGGGTCAAGTGACAGGTGAGGAACTAGAGGAACTAGCTAGGGATATTGAGAGCTTAAATACACCAACTAATACAGAAGTTCCTCTAGGAAATAAAGGGTTTAGTTCGCGAGGTAGGGGTTTTTCGCGAAATAGAACCTCAGAAGTAGGAAACCGGTTTACTTTAAATGAGGAGGACCTGTCACTTGGGGCGTTAGGAAATAGGGAAGATAGATTCGCTAGTACGAAACGCCAAACTCTCGAATGGGACTATTCGGGAC